>JAQFYB010001428.1:0-32686 GCA_034694085.1 Pogonognathellus longicornis | reverse complement strand
TCATCCGAGACCACATAAATTTGTTGCCAGCATGCGCGCCATTGCTCGCGCGCAGCGCGAGCTAGAATTCATCTAGTGCTCACATATTACACACACTATAAAGCATGAGATTTCATTTAGTAAGTAACGCTAGAGAATCAGAGAATACAATATAGCGCATAAGTACACTTATTAGTAATATGTATCTCTGTGAGAGCAAGACAAAGCTATATATTTACAGATATTAAAGTTTTGGTGTTGAATCTTGGTTGTGTTTACCTGTGTGTGTATATATTGTATTGTTATTGTGTGTGCTGTGTCATGTAGATAAGCAAGAAGGATATGAATTGAAGATACGTTGGTTTTGTATAGCGTAGTAGCTATATACATACAATACACAGTTTACTTTCCTTAGGTTGTATATAAAATGTTGGCACATGCACATGCACACACACAATGTATACAATATGTATAGCTATACTATGAGGTGATCTGATGGTATAAGTAGTTTGTAAATGCGGGCGGTTGTGGCTGTGCATTTAGCCTCCTACAATCCTACCTTTCGACTGCCTACCTTCCTACCTGTCCTGTAACTGAATTGACTTCGCTCGCCTTGCCTACTGCATTACAATACACAATTACTGAACACAACCTCCTCATACTTGACTTGCTCTGTCTTGTCTAAACTTTAAGTTTATTAGTAATACGTTATAGTTATTCATAATCTTACATTAGGCACACATTACACAGGTACTTGTGTATTAAGTACAGAACAGAGATATATTTTATATATGTAAGAACGTGCAAAGATTTGCTCTGCTTAACTTGAGCCTTTGCATTAGATATTATTATAGTTATGTATAGCAATGCATGCCGTGCTGTGCATTACTCAAGTACGGCAGACTCTCCTCGCCCAATTTCTTTTCTATGACTAAAAGTTACAATTAGATGCTGTAGTACTACCTTTCTTTCTCTTTTCTTTCGCTATCACCTATAATCTACTAAAAGACACCTTGCGCATCTCTTTGCAGTCTGAGCACCTCTTTTTATTTAATGATAATCCAATTTTCCTACATACAGCTATTATGATTCATGGTGATAGCATTTTACATTGTACAATCCTCCTATGTACCATGATTTACTGTGTGGCTTACGTTATGTTATTCTTTATGATTGCATGGCTATATCTGTAGCTGTACGCATAAATATATACTCACATCCATTTTAGAGGAGAAACAACGTGACTGCTCTTGATATCTTGTCTGAGCAATTATTATACAAGCAAGACACGACATAACGCAACTTGCTCTCGATTTTAATTTTCTCTATACTTTTCAATTTATAAACTCTTTCTTCGAATGCTTAGCGGGCAGAGGGGGAAATGGTAATAATATTATTAGTATACTGTGAACACTGGTCTATATACATTGTTCTATGTATTCTTATTCTAGCCTATTTACAGGAGATAGCCAATAATTATATGCCACACAGTTTGTACATGGAAAGTCTGTTGACGACGATGCACGAACAGGATTCATTATCTTGTCGTATGAATTCCCCCAGTCCAAATCTAAGCTCTTATATTATTGAAGATATGATTTTTGTGGTTGTATAAGTCGTAAGCAAAGCATACAAGACAACATGTTATGTGAATAGTATGTAGATGTATTGTAATACGCTTAAGGATGTAATGTATGACGGTTGTTCTTTCAGCATGCGTTTGCAAATATAGTTCAAGGCTATTTTACACTGAGACACGACCAAAAGCTAAATTGACATCAATTAATTTGACCCTTTTCCTTCCTGTGTGTGAATAAAACGCTTGTCTCGGCACCTCTCTCTGTCTCTGTCGCTTGTCTGTTCGTTAAAATTAACTTTTGTTTCAAATGTCGACTTGGTTTGATGAGAAAAGTTTAGCTCGGCAAACCTCTAACCCTTTGCCCTTTCCATTTGAATTCACATTAGTTATTTTAAGCCGTGTGTCTCGTCGTGATTTCTCTGACCCAATAATGTATTTTTATTTTACTCATTTTCACATCTTTAGAACAATAACTAATTTATGGGTATCGACAATCAAAGCATTCTCACACATACTACTGCTACTCTTTTTAATTAATAACATGCACATGACTAATGAGGTTTTGTCTCATCGTTTGCAGACTACGTTATTACTTGACACGATGATATGAAAAGTCATAAAGTAATGGAACGTGACGTTCGAATCGTATGTCTCGCATTGTCTCTTTCTTTTAATGTCTTTGGTTCTCATGCTTTTTGAAAAACATATTTATTGAACCCTTGACTTATCTTTTTGATTAACTTCGATTCGACTTACGTGAGACAATTGTCAGAGGTGATGTCTCATAGAGATGACATAATTTTAACCTATAAGGTTCATACAATATTACTTAGATATGAATACAGATTTAATTTGGACATTCAATCTGTAGTTAACTTTAGTGAATTGTCATCCTTGTAAGAATTAATTGATGGGCTCATTGTTAATACGTTAATGTAAGAGCAATTACCGTAAATTGACCTCTTACTAGGAACCAACTGTTTATTAGTATTCTAGTATTCTACACAATTACTAATTTAAACCAACCACAAAAGCCATGTTTAAAAGTAAAAAATGTATTGACTGATTGACTCCATCAATACATGCTACTTAGGCAAGGTAGCAAACTAACATTAAAATGACATAGTAGTGTGTTGAATAAAAATAAATTACGATGAAATGGTAAATCTCTTATATTTATTGCAGATGAAAAGTCAAAAATTTCGTTGTTGATTAATCAAACGATGAAAAAGTGGAGGTTTTCTTTACATGAATGGATATTAATGTGTCATGCAGAAGGAGAATGGAAATTCAATGAAATCCCACATTGCCCATGAATTCGTTTTCATTTCCATGAATTCTAGAATCAGATTGGTCTGTAGTATTTCCAATTCGTGATTTTTTGTACAGTTTGATTTGACAAGTTACAAATTGTAGAGTTATAGTGGTAGTATGTAGTGGTAGTGTTCCGGCGTGAAACAAAGACACATGTGGAACTCGTGCATAAAACTCCTTGGAAGCATTTAAGCATGCAACTCGTATGATTGCTCATTTGTTTGTCTTTGTTTAGTTTAGTTGTTTCGTGATGTCATGCAAATCCCTTTTATTATCTCGCCTCCCTCAACACATAAAACATCACCAGTTCTCAAAACAAAAGATGCCATAAAAAAGTGCAGTAGTTGCGTTACTTAACGCTGCAGGAAACGTTCCCACGATTCCTCACCGTCGTCGTCCAATATCACTAAACTACTATTACAGCAATCTCAAGTAAAGAGTAAACCAACAGAAAAGTCCTCAGAGACTTAAACCGAAATGGCTGAATGTGAGAGTATTTTTATTTCCAAGCATTTTACTACATTGCAAATCATTTCAGATAGATCATAGGTTACAAGTACATGTAGCAAATAATATGCAAAAAATTTGTTAAATATGACATTACTAATAGATGTGTGTTTGAATAAGTGTGGACACTACACGGTATGTGTACAATACAGCATGCATCTTTTACTTTTTTATGCTAGTAAGTATTCTTACAACATTACTGTACAAAACGGTATGATTCAAGTGGATAGTAAATAGCGCATCTCATTATCACATCTTGATAGTAATAGTTTTCCATGAGTATTTGCTGTTTTAATGTTGTGCTATTGATACTGGGCTGAAAAGTAAAGAAAATATTTGCAGTTGTAGTGTAGGTGTTCTTTCGGAATGAGATGAGACTTGGGCAAGAAAGCAAACAACTAACTAGCAAGGCTAAACTTTTTATTTCCATACGATCGTTGTACACGATTTAAACTTGAAATGACGTAGTTTGTGATTCTATTGTTTGAGTGTGTAAAATCACTTTAGGGCGTCGTATGCGAATTCTGTGTAGTGTTAGAGTGTACATGGTGTATGTACATTGAATATGATCTGCAAGTGATAAGACGTAATTTATAGGGGTATAAGGATCATAGGAGTTTTGTCAAGATATTTTATTGGTGTTGCTTAATCCAAAGCACAATTTTAACGCATGTGAGTTGTAATTTACGTGCTTGTCTGTGATATCTGACAGACTAAGTGGAAGATCTAATAGATCTCTTACCAGATACTTTTATAGCTGCTTGTATACGCAGAATACATGTATTACAGATAAACCATACCTATATACAATGTTTGAGGTACTTACTTTACTATAGATTTGTTTATAGACGTATTCGTATCATCTTGTACGCCTACATGTCAGTATTATTATTGCTACATTCAAACCAAGACCGTAAATGTTACACCTTAGATTTACTGCAAATATTTACATGACAAGCTACGGTCGTAATAATTATTATGCTTTTCCCCTATGCATGCCAATAATTTCAGCCGGTCTAGCTAGCTAACGTACTACAGAGTGTAATGAAAAAGTTCTCAATAAGATTTATACGTGTATTTTCTATCTCTAGTATTTGATCTAAATTAACTTGAGACTCTATCCTATATATTATCTGCTGCGACCAACGTCATCCTGTGTAAAATCCTACCCTGTATGTATATCAACCTACCAATGTGAATGAAACCATCAAGGTTTAAATTCCAACTTAAATTACGTTCTAACGATTCAATTCGCATGCATTTAACTTTGCTTACCGGAGGCATTCTCAATGGAAAGTTTCCAAATGCATTGGAATCGCATGAAACTCTATCGACAATTTTGCAAGCCATTACCACAAATCACAAACTAAGGTTGTTTCCAGCAGTGGCAAATGTAGACACTTCGTGGGGGAGCAGACTAATTACAAGGAGACAGACATGCATATGAAATATTAGGTTATTTTTATAAAGTACACAAGTTATTAGTAGTTGAACAACTATTTGTTGACATTGAGTGCATGCACACATCCCACAATAAAAGAATTAACGCAGTTCGAATGTAAATAACTCATAATGTGATATATAACCAGGTAGTAGCATTATTCATTGAATACAAATCGCAACTGCAACGGATGCAGAATCGCACACGACTATGCCAACTGCTTCTACTTAGTAGCTACATAAGAAAAATCAGCCACGCTTGTTCTGTCGTAAATGCTTTATGTGTCCCTGTAATATTATGCATAGATATGTATACAATTATTATTTATACATTTAATATTATAATATTGTAATATAGCATATTATACAGGTATTAAAGATGTGACTGCAAAAATACTGCAAATAGGTTTGATAAAGACACACTTATGTTACCATATACATACATGTAAATAACAAAATACAAACTGCAAGTGTGCGCCTCCAAAGATGAAGAAACTTGAACAGTTGTTTACCTAGTTTAATCTAAGTAGGAAATTTTTGCAATATAATATTCATTTGTATGGGTGTTGTGTGTGTGTGCCATAATTTGTATTCAAAATTTATCGTTAGAGAGTACCTACAGCAAGTTAAAAATATTGTAATGTTTAATTGCTTGGCTCAAGTTAGCATACATACTATGTATGACAACACAATGGAGTAATTGCGTGCAAATTGTGTATCATATTCATTTAAAGCACAACAAAGCCGCATGCATCACAATCGATCTTTTACTTTCAATTTTATTCGCATACGTTATGCCATAAATTACTAAGCATCGACTTTCTCCTAAACCAACGAATGACCAAACAACTTAGAAGTGTATACATATTATTGCTCAGTATACATGCATTTACAATATACGTAATGATAATGACAAAATCAACACTTTCACATATTTCACATTGTGGTTTTTCGCTGCTCTAAAGTGTTGTGCGAACAATAAACAAAACGGTAAAATTTTATTTGGACTCAGTCACAAAAACAAACATTTACTAATAACATTGGTTGGTTTTAAGTGACAGTGGTAGTTTCTTGTGTTGTTATTTTGCCGTCACTTCACATGACACTTGCGATTTCCATCGTGTAGTGTTTGCCATAATGATCCATTGAAAACAAGCGTGGGAGACTGAACAAGTCTCCAACAAATGAACAATAAGACTGTGTGTAAACATAATGTACCTGGTTTATTACACTGCTTTTTAGCATACACACAGCAGCCGACTACTTTTCTAAATGTATTTTTCTGTAGCTTCATTATTACTGATGAGAATCCACATTAGAGGCACATGGGTGTTATTAGCAGGGAAAGAGCAACTAACTAACAAGTTAAGTACAGTACTCAGTATATCTGTTAATCTATATGGTCTAGCGAAATTAACGTTATACCTACGGCATGTAAATTTTAATGCAAGTATAACAATGTAAGCGAGTTTTGCATACTACTTTGTGTGTATGTGGAAATAAAACATTTCTAGTGTGTATAAGATGCGCTCGTGACCTTTATGGATTAATTACTTTCTTTGTTCACTCGTATTACTTATATTATTACTTTTGCTGAGAATCTCAGCTACTTACTAAGATGCGTTATACTGTAGTGTTGGTTGAATTGAGTTTAACAGTCAGTGAGTACAAAAGGTGGAAAATTGGACACATGCGGAGAGTACAATGAAAATAATGAAATAGAAATGCAAATATTACAGTTTGGCATAGTCTTGCGATAATTCTTTCATTAAAGAGGTTGCCCAGCACATGTAGCGCAAAACAAAGAACATTTGGCATTCCTGATAAAACAATTAACGTCTTTCTCTTCATCTCAATGTAAATTGCGCACATTACAAAGAGCACTTTAAAGGACTTTTGTGTTCAACTGAATGCCTACGTGTAAAACTTGGTAGTAGGTATTCATTTCTTCAACATGTCCCGTGAGTTGTAAAAAGCTTCTTGAATGTAACATGGCTATATTGTGTAAATGCAAATACAATTTCGTTCTTCTCTCTATAAAATCATAAAAAGCCGTAACAATTATGACTACAGTCTTTTTATACATCTTCTTGGGAAAGAGAATGAGCTTCAGCCAAAACCAGATTTTCGACTTTTCTTCTTTTAATTTCTTTGATAATGCAATTGTTGTTTCAGGTCGGAAGATTATAAAAGGAATTACTTGGCGCTTTACAGGCTTCTCTGTCAACATAAGTCATCGATAATAAACTCAAGGAGCAATATCTCTCTCTATATATATATTCTATTCTATACGAGTGTGTATCTTATTTACAACATTACAAGTCCTAATGAATGTCTGCAATTTTCTCGGATAAAAATCCAACTTTATCTTCCAGCTATTAGAAGCCTTCAACGAATTCCAGTAGCTTCTATTTGACCATATTACCAATACTACTATGACCAAACAATTTATTATCTTAAAACAGTTGCTCACGATGTGAATACATTTTCCTCTTTCATAATACTTTTATTCGCCAAATTAATGCAACCTATAATTATTATCGTGATCCTGGAGAAGACCAGTAGCAGTGAGATGTTGACTCTCCATAACTGTCATGCATTTTCATTGAACATTTATTTCGCCAGATAATAAGACGCAATCGAAAAAAAAGTTAATTTATGCATCTATGAACTTGATTGAATTTTTCAAACCTTCATTTTTAATGAATTCTCAAAAAAATCTTTTCTACCCGTAGAAATCGTTTATAAAACATAATGCGAAGAATATTTCATCTATTGCAGGTACTTACTTCCCTGGATTGTATCTACAATAATGTGAATGACGAATTTAAGTTATTGATAAAATGCTTGTGAGATTTGTCAAAGTTTAGCATGGTTGTTGACATTTGATATCTTTGCAGCTAATGAAACTTGAGACTCTGATCACAATAATTGCATTGAATAATTATACGATCAAGACGAACTAAAGAACTTTTTCATTTGTTTAAAAATGCATCATATTTTTAATGAAAAAAGAATAGTCGTTTGTAGATTGTATCTTATAATTATATTTATGTACCATAAGCTTATGCTATTATGTATTATATCGTGATCCTGGAGAAGTCCAATAGCAGTGAGACGTTGGGCTATCCTTGTCCACACTGTCTGGTCATGAATTTTCATTGAACATTTATTTCATCAGATAATCAGACAGAATCGAAAATATTTATTTATCCATTAATTAGCTCGATTGAACTTTTCAAAACTATTTTTACTAAAAATAAATTTAAAAATCCTCATTACTCATGGAAATCGTGTATGAAAAAATATTGCAATTTTCTTACAACTGACATGACAGTACAATTGATTATCTACAATGTTAAGATTAATGAATTTATATTATTGATAAAATACTTGTGAGATTTGTCAAAGTTTAGCATGATCTTTGCAATTGATTGATATCATTCGATCTAATGAATTTTGAGACTTTGGCATTGAATAATTATTCAATCAATACGAACTAAAGTTTTCATACGCTTAGAAATGGTGTATTTTTTTATTGAAAGTGAATTGACATTATTTGTAGATTGTATATCTTATAAGTGTTTATGTACCAATTAAGTGTAAGTCGATGCTATATATTATTGGTGTTTTTTGCCGCGTTTCTAGTGACATGGAATTTGCTTTTAATCATCTTAATAAGGAAATCAAAATTCCGCAATGCCCAATTCTGATAATGGCACCAATAATTTATTATGATGGTAATACTAGTTCTGTACCGATGTATGGTTTCCTTTCTTGTTTGTAAAGACGCACTAGCTACAACAATACAATGGTCTTTGGTAAACACATTAGCTTCGGACCTTGTTATACAAAAACACGCTAAACATTTCTAGTAGCTATTGGTAAAAATGCATGCGAAGAGCAAGGATTTGAGTTTATGACATCCAAAGATGGTATGGATGTGAGACGAAAAAGGTGAAGTACAAATAAACAGCAAACCAAAACTATTAGAGCAAATCAACTACTTATACGAAAGAACGTCTGTTTGTGTATTCATCTGTGTAAATGAATCGAGCTCAACATTGGAAACTAAGTAAGTTAAATAAGCTGCTATAGACAAATGGTGAGGATTAACATGTGAACATCATAAGAGAAACACTTGAACTCTTTACACTGTTACAAATAAATCTATGCGGATCGATTGACAGAGTATTTAGTGTGTTGGTTCTGGAGGAAAAAATGTATGTGTATTTTATGCACAACGGTCATGCCATGCCATGACATGCCACTGCAATGCAAAACCATGTTAAAAAATCCAGACTCAAGCTGAAAGTCATGAACATGAAGTTTAAAGTTTGACTTGACTTAATCTCAACTCGACATGGTTTAGCTTCTTTAAAGTTTCCATATGTGATTTGATTTGATATGATCGTGATTTCGCTTCTTGTCTTCGACTTTGATTTCTGTCGGCCAGTCGTTTCGTTATCATTACATTCTCGCCGAGCCTCAAGACAAGAGAGTCATTCTAAGTCAAAGTCAAGGCAGCCGGATCCTTGTGTAGCTTTGCTTTGCTTGCGTCTAGTCGCATTGCCATGCCTGGCATGGTTCCTTATAAGGAATTCTTTCGAACTCTGATCTGACTTACTCAAATCTCAAATGAAATGAGTAATGAATAATAATAACAATAATAAAACTACGAATGCGTGAGAGCTTTCATGCCTCCGCAGTTTTTTGAAGCTCTGATCAAGCTACGCCGCACTTTAAAAGCCATATATAAATAAATACATGCAATGCATGCGCAAGCTACGCTTATTAGAATAACGTTTGTAACAACAACTGATATTTTTATTTGCCTATTGTATACTTATCTCCAGATCTTATTGTGAAACTTGTTATGCATGTGGCATATACGATGTAGTATACTGAAGGTGCGCGTTTTAATTCAATGTGAACTTAAGAAACTGTGGAAGAAAGAAAGAAGTATTAAATATTCGGCTACTGGGGTTAGCTATGAGTTGTTTCTTCTTGAACACGTCTTGTATAATGTAGTATCTGCTATAAGTACTGTTGGTTGTCAGAACAGACGAGCAAGGACCAAGACATTATCAAGCATGAAAAAATGTTATAGTAAGCATAAACATTTCTGACATTGGCATTACTTATTGACAAGATTTACAGATTATTATACTCGAGTAGTTTTCCCTTTATTGAACCAGATAGAAAGCTAAATGCACGTTGCGCCTTGGCAAGATGAGATGTTTGTAGAAATGGTAATTGATTATGTATTGGAATGGCCATTGCCATTGTCAGCAGGATTTTTCTTACCTTTGTCTTCACAGTGGGTGAAGCTAGACCTGTCTGAATAGAATGGAGACTAAAATATTAAACATCGTGTGGGAAATTGTTTCACTGTGTGTACAACCACTTGCTATCATAAAGTATTTAACTTGTGATCCTGCCATGTCATACTTCCAAAATCAACTTGTCAAAAATTTATTACTTCCGTAATCCACGCTTAGCATTAGCTATGTGACATGTACATAATTTAATATTACAACTTTTTGATAAAGCGTTGGTTTCTGCTGACCTGTATGTTTTGTGACTTAAGAAATTAATTGCTGCAACAAATTAAATTTAGTGGATTCCATGCTTAAATTGGGATATCACAGCTTGATCTCCAAATGATCTAAAATGTTAATGAGATGAAGCATTTATTTGTTTGTGTACATTGTACAAACACACTTAGCTTTTTCTTTGCAAGTAATGCAGCGCAAGATCAGTCTGTAATGGGTGGAACTTGGTTTGCTGATCATATCATAATAATAAAATGGAAAAATGGTACATTGAGAACGATTGAGACATAAGAAATAAAGGTATACCAATACTGCAATTAACATAAATATAGTTCTATTGCTGTAAAGAATATGTTTAACATGGAAAGTAGCATGAAATGCAAGCTCAAAATCTCGTACATAAATCTTCTATTGTTTGTTTCATTCTAATCAGGATCTTTTACGGTTTACTCAAACTGCCTACAGTGAAGTAAGGTAAGGTATTTGTATTTTTAAAAATGTACACAATGTACGGGATTTTGCATCTGTGGATCTGTGGGCACAGTTTATAAAAATGAGATGTGCTATCTCTCGTAATTGTAAGGTGAAATAGAATTTATTTGGAACAGACCAGTAATATTATGTCCATCAAATCAAAGTAGCAGTTCAAAGATTGCCTTATGAATTTTTAAGCTGACAGTATTCATCTTAGATGAGGTGGTATTGTATTTGCTCGGAGCATAATAGACTATCTATCAATAATGAGTGGTATGTTGGTATGTACAAATATGTTTAGGTATAAACAAGGAGTGGTATATTGTCATGAAGTGATCACACAGTAGCAGCATATAATTGCCGCAAGAAGAACAACAGAGTAGCTCCTGCAGTAGTGCTTATTACTGATGTTGATAAGGATGATTATGTTATGCTATCCATTAAGTGGTGCACAGGAGCCTGACAGGATTTGACTACTATATTTCACACAGACACACAGAACACGGAGCAGTTCTTACACAGAGGTTTACAGCTAGTCTTTGGAATTGGGCACTTACCTGCCCACAGCAAACCATATTATTAGTATTATCATAGAATGCCAGCAAGTTAAGATTATTAGCATTAGTAGTAAGTAAGTAGCCGTAGAGCGATACACAGGAGCAGAGTTGACTAAAGTCAAACCCCACGTTAGTCTCAAGCACCTTCAGAGCCATGGCAGTGGCACAATAGCAGTAATAATAATAAGTGGTGCGGTTAAAGCAGTAGCAGCAGCTCTTAATATCCAATCAACTCAGCCTCTCATCTCATCTCGTCATCTCACTTCTCCCAGTGATGTATATTCGCATATCATCCCCGTATCCTACACATTACATTGGTATTAGTGTGTGTTGTGTGTGTGGAGTATGTATGGAAATATATATGCAGTAGCGAGTTTGCTAAACGAGTGAATGTTTGCAATTTATGCAAAGCACATAATATAAATCCTAATGGCCTATACCGCAAAATGACTTGCCAGTCAACCGTAGGGTTCAGAAGGTTACAACCAACATTTTAGCATTTAATCCACACACACACACAACACACCGTGTAAAAACTACAAACTATATACATACACCAATACACCTGAGAATAAGCCGTGGGAACGTTTTAGTTGCTGCATAGCTGCTTTGTTGAATTAAACCACAAATTACGATTCATTATGATTGTATACGATTTGAATGATTTGATTTGATGCTAAAGCCTTTATCAAATATCTTGGCAGACTCTATCTCACTTCAATGATCTGATCGTCTGAATGTGAGTCTGTCAGGTATTTAGTTTATGACTATTATCATTATCACAGCTGCTGTATCTCTTGTGTTCAATTGTTCATTCCTTTATTACTTGTACACATTTACAGTATATGTACTAGACTCAACTGGAATTATTGGCTTTAACTTGATTTGCATTTGCTACTTATGTAAATGTATACTCGGTGTGCTTTAGCTAGTTATTTACAATTAGTTCTTAACTAGTTCCTCTCTGTCTCTCCCCTAACTCCAAGTAATAATACAAATAATCGTATAACAGCGTACAGTTACTTACTACTAGTTACTACTTAACTTTAATGCCCAAACAGATCTTTGTTTATCCATCATCCTCCTCCTCCCCTACCATTTACCAGCACGTAGGTATTATCAACTAATAATATTAGAAACAGAAAAAAGTTCTGTATCATTTGTATTTGCATAAATATATATAGTAGTGTGTGTAGTTTGCTCAACATATATTATGGTAATTCTATCTGAAATATTTTCAGTTCTTATTGCAGGCATGTTTATTGGATATCTTCATGGATTTGCATACTGCAGATGAAGATCAATTGATCCACAATGTAAGTAACTTAATTGCCTACGGAAAAAAATTGATGGGGATTCATTGTCCTTCTATCTCTTTCTCTCTCGCTCTCCCAAATATTTTATTGCAGAGATGTTTGGATTAAACTAGAGATAGTGTTATGTTACAAACTAGATGTTAATGTTGTGTTCTGTCAAAGTGCTGCGCTGCTCCTAGCGCTTCAAACTGGTGCTACCTACTTGTTTCGTGAATTCATTAACAAGTACACACAATTACTGGCTGAAGTTACTTTTGGGGATTTATGTGACTGTTAAATAGTAAACAGTAGCGTGTATTTGGGTGTCAGCGTCAGTCGCTACATCCTTTTGCTTTGTTTATACACCTGGATGTAATAAGTAGGTTGATGTTGATAGCACGATGTAATGACATTAAGGAAAGTTATTCTAATAAGCACTCTGCAAGTTTTTGTTTGTTTATTATTACTGATACTAGTGGGGTGAGACGATTATTGCTTTGCTGCGCGTGTAAAAAGTTGATTTCTTTCGCCAATATATAAATGCTGTAAATGATGTGATGTTTCTTAAGAAATCTTAAGAATCAGAATCACGCACTTGAATCGCATGCGTTTCTTTCTGATTCAATGTCTTTGTTTGTATTAGTATGCATATAATATTATCTTATGTGTATCTCGTATGTTTATAATATAAGCTTCATTATCACAGACTCACATATTATATTTGAAATAATAATTGTGTGCTTTCATCAACATGTAAGCAGATAGTGCCGAAAAGACTTGACAGAAGGAAAAGTTGCACCAGTTAATTAATTTTTGTAAGATCTGCAGTGAGATTTTGATAGAAAAAGTAGAATAAAACGGTATCATAGTGCTCGGACGACATTTCTCATGAATATTAACACAATGTAGGTAAGACTAAGCTAAATCAAACACCGTTGCTGCATCCATATACACAAACATATTATGGAAGACAGCATGTCGTATTCGTGCCCCAGACAAATCACCACAAGGTAGCCAATAGCCATAATGATATTACATTTTGATTTTTTTCTTTTTCATTTTCCACCTGTATGCGACTAACTACTATATAAAACACGGAAAAAATCACAAGTTAAGGTTAGCTTTGTTGACTGTGAGTCGAGCAAACGCTGAGCGTCAGGTTCGTTGAATGACGAACAACTTTCAAAAAGTAGCTGTTTAACTGTGTTGTTGTGTGATGGATGTGTAGTGCTGAGCTTATTGCCATCACTGCGTAGCAATTTGCAACTTTTCCTAAAGTTGCTCTATTAAAAACAATGCAAAACATTCGTAAGTAAACAATACACACAGCGTTATACACAAAAGTGTAACAACCGGTCGAAAGTACATATTATCATTATCAGTCTACTCTTTTACAATAATACTACTACAACCTACAACCCACGATAATCTTCACCCTCTCATAGATGGATGTAGTAAATGCCTACACAGTCTTCTGCATTATATAGCAGTGAATCAATTCAATTGATACATTCACATCATCAAATGAAATATCAAACCGTGTCTACTATATCTGTATTCAAAACGGTGCACTCATGTACTTATCAGTTACAATACTTACTACTACTACGTACGTTCTCACAATGAGACTTGTGGGATGAATATTCAAGTTTCATGTTGACCATTTTTACCTGCTGCGTGTAAAAATCCAGAAACTCCACTTTATCTTCCTCCACTTTACACACATAGATATATACCTTCTAAACCACGACGTCTCTCTCTCTCTATGCATCGCTCTCATAGAACCGCCGACCCAAACCAATCCAATCCGGCAAGACAGGTAGAAGAATCAAAGTTTAAGGAAGGAATCAACAATTAATGCAGGTGAAGACAAGACGGCAGCAGGCAATCAGCAGTTGTAAACTAGTCTCACTCATTTCTGCAGTTTTAATACCAGTATATACAGGGAAATAAAATCCTGCTTTAAAGTCCAGGCCTTTTTAAAAAATATGACATTAATAAATACACCTGCAACCTGGACAGATGTTCATCATGCATTACACAACATTAAAAGCATTAAATATTCCATCCGCCTTGTAAAGAGAAGGTAAGGTAAGGAGGTAGCCATTTTTTCTGCATAAAATGTACAGTTGACATTGGCAGTCTGTTACTGGCAAATTGAACGGTATCGGTAGAGATTTAAGAAAATCAGGTTGGAAACTTAACAAGTGTACGTCGAATCTTTGGCTTGGCACCTAGCTGCAGTCGATTTGAAAATATTGTGTAGGTATGCTGCAAAGAAGGCATAAATATTGCCACCTTATGAAGAAAAAAACTCAAAAGCAAGTCCATTATGAATGACGAACAGGTCTCAGCTTGAAGAAGACTAGATTGAACTGATTGTGAAAAATTAACATGATATTAAAAAGCATAATTGAGCTTACCGTATTGTAAAACGAACCCACTACTCACAATCAGCTTCTTTCCCTCATTGCGTTGGTTACTTAAGTTAAAGGAGGAAAGATAGTGTAAATCTCCTACATTCAGAGTAATAATTTACATACGTATGCAATGCAACACACCAATCCCTTTAAAGCAAACTGACCCTCCTTTGTGAACCTATACAGATGATTTAATCCAACAGATTTGAGATTTCGATATGATATGCTGAGGTCATTCATTGATACACTCAACTCACAGCAACAGCATGAGCATCCCCATGAAATCATCAGAAAGGTAGGGCCTACGTACGTACGAAGACCACAAGAAAGATGAATGGGAACAGTGTGAGCACAAATACAATCAATCAAACTATGCTCCACGTTGAAAGCCATGAGTAAGCCATATGCGATTTACATACATGGACATGCATGGTCAATTGAGCTTCAATTCATCAACACGTTTCACCATTTGGCTACCGTCTTTTCTTAACTGTATTCAATTTTAATTACATGCTAAGAAAAATCAACACAGCTATATGACAACCAAACCAAACCAAGCCTAATTCTACATTGTGTATCCGTACAGTGTAACATACTCTTCGCTTTTAGATATATTTAGTGTGTATTTAACTCAAGGTAGGTATTTATTTGCATATATTATACTCATACCAGGTTTACCTTCCTTTTTCTAGGAATATACACCTACCCTCCATATTACTTTTACATATCAAAGTAAGTAATACAATTAAATACACACAATAATCCATTTCCTGTTCAGCTTATGTTAGTTAGGCAGCAGCTTGTTGCAACAAGACTCTTCCTAATAGTAGAAACAATTTAACTACGTTATAGCTTATGCTCTTTCCATTAGTTGTTGATGTGGATTAGCTCCATGTTTGGTTCGTTATGTTCAATTGAAACACTTGCAAATGGAAATGTGGTAGTAAATATACAAAGTAATGCACACCATATTGTAGTGTCAGAAGTGTAGTGGTAATTTGAAAAGTTTTGAAAGCCAAAAATGAAACCCAAAGCTAACCGTAAAGTGAATAACTCTATGTGTTTCTTTGTTATGCATAATATATGCTTCTGAGCATGCAAAAAGACGTCAGGTCAAGTAAGTCCATAAAGACATGTAAGCAGAACAGAAAATGCATGACAATGTACAGGACTATGGTGACATACGACACGAGACGAGACGGGCAACAACATAAAACAGCTCGTAGTTTGTGAATGACCACATAGTGGACACTTAACTGTTTTGCATCACGTTCTTGGTTATTCTAGTTTGTGAAGCCAATGCCATAATTCTTTTCAACTAGAATGTCTTATCGGCTTTTACCTTTTCTCTTTCTTCGTTTCTTTCTATGCTACACAAGTAGACATTAACTATACATGCAGGATTAACTAAAGGAAGTAGTCATAAGAATGAGACGCAGCCAATAAGTGTGTAATTTTATTTCTAACCATACAACAACTGCACATGTTGGTCATTTAATGCTTTTCTTATCAGACCTGACGAGTACCAGAGACAAAGAGTCACAATGTGTGTAGACCTCTGCGTAGTTCCAATGGTTTTATGCTTATTGCTTTTATTATGTAGATTTAGACTGTGTTATAGTTACAAGTTAGGTATGCATAAGATATATGTAATACATGAATTACCAAATGAATGCGGTCGGTTCATATAATAGTTCTAGAACTTTAGTTTAGTTAGACACACACAGATCTATACAACATGCGCCTTCCATGCACAACCTCATTTTGACGAAAAGACAGCATTTGCATTGGACTTCTGATAAAGTGACTAACGAAGAATTATACGTGTACATCAAGACAAATGGATACAAAGAGTGATTGACACACCCTGACATGTCACAACTAAGATTTTTGGGTGCTTAAGAATTTTTCTGTGGCTCTTACATTCTTTCATATGGTTTTCCGCCTTTTGTCATCAACAGTCGTTGCCTTTTAGCTTCTATATTTACACCATAATGTGGTAAATAAGGTTTGCTTTGGGCACAAGATTTGCTCTTTCCTTGGTTCCTTACAATAAGTCATTAATCCATGTTCACTACGCCATGTAGGGGAGAATGAGATGGATTGACTGGACTTTACATGACATTTCAATGCTTGTAAGCGGGGCCTTTTGTGGAAATGGTTGTAAATGCCAAACGAAAGATAATCATGAAATCCTCTTCAAACGTCTAGTCTCCCACAAAACAAACACAAATAATAATGGCAGAGCAGAGAGCAGAGCTCTGTATCTTAAATGTACGTAGAATGTAAAAATAAACTTTCCCAAGTGTTGGCCAACGCATTTGGACTTCAATTAAGCAGCAACGTTTGCTCTGTTCATTGAATATCACATCTGTACATGAATTCTAATGGTTTCATGTCAATTGAACACGAAATAAAGATTTATCAAGGACCACTTATTATTTTATAAAGCTGCAGTTGATTATTATTCAAGTGGCAGAATTAATTAACGCCTAGTTCTACACATAATCCTCCTACCTGCCTAATTGCCATTGAAATTGAATAAAAAGCCTTGAGACATATGTGATTCAATTCCAAGGGAATTCATTTGTTTTGATCGTTTTACATGATTTACATTTACACAATCAAATCATAGCAAGTCGTAAAAGTTCTTGTAGAACATAATTTATACAATATTCGTCGAAGCAAATGTAGATTTATCTATATACGTGTGTTAAATCAAATGCCCATAAAATAAAATACTGATATAATGTATTCTGCTTTTCAAGAATCGAGAACCCCCAACAGAGTCTGTGACAGCATTGAAATTATGACTTGTTTTACATTGCATTTTAATGTTCCAGGTATCTGCAACTTCATATACAGATTTTTAAGTTTGCGGATATTACAGGTTTCTAGTTCTGCATTTATACGTATAAATATTCTTAACAATAACAATTGTGTTACCTACCTACCACTACCAGCAGACTAACACTGTAGGTGTCATGTATATAATGACAGAATTTACAACACATTGTTTATATGATATAGGACTAGGGTACTATAAAATATTTATTAATGTATCTACTTACCCATACCTACACAAACCAATTGAAATTCCAACTGTGTTTCTTGGATAGTATTGAAAAAGAATGAAGATTGAGTGCTCATTGACAAGTTGACAATGACGGTGCTTACGATTAGCAGCTGGACTCAATGAACTCAATCACTCACCATAATAGCAGTCCAATTAAAACGGATTGAGCTGAACACGACAATATGGGCGAAATTGTGGGATGACACACTCCTTGCTCTCGTTTATTTTATTTTTCTCGCTCAATGCACATCAAGCTGTCTTAACAGTATAATACTTTTAGTAGTCTCAGGAGGGGGCCCAAGACTGTCAACCAGTTTTCCAAGATTGTAACTAACATTGCATCCCAGGTAGTCAAATGTATATACAAGTCACAACCACAACTATATAAGTATAACTTGAACTCATGCTGACTCTCAATTGCTCCAGCTATTCACACTTCATTGTTGTTTTAGCTTGACCATTATAGTATCCATAATAAAGTAAACTGCTTGTTGTAAATACACTCAACTACATAACTTACTAAGCTAAAATAAAACAAACCATTGTAACCAATGCCTAAAGGAAACCATCGTAATATGCGAATATTCTGTATACATACCTATACCTAAATGTATTATAATTATTCAATCTTCTTTATCATTTTCGATGTTTGTGATTTAAAGTTGAGCAAAGTAGTTTATTATTGTTTATTGGTATATTTTATTGATAATACATTGCTTCTTCAAATTTCAAATTGCAGGTTTTAATCTCAAATCGTACGGACGGACAGGCATGCTATTTCTATAAACCATCTTATGATAGTTAGGTAATAAGAAATGAACAATAAAACAAATTCGTGTTAAACTGTATTTATTGGTTTAATTTCTGGTAGACACAGTACACAGTGATAATGTTCTTATTGTGCTCATTACAAATAATACTGAAATGATAGCAGGTGATGTGGACTGAAATTGTTCCCTGAAGCTGTTCTGTACATGAATCATGTTATTATTGGATGTAAACTGATGAAGTGGTGATTATCATGGTACGATGATTTTAAGGAAAAAGGTAAGTCTGGGATGTTTTACCACAATGTTATAACTCTAAGCAATGTCTCAAATGGAGAATAAGCAACAAAACAATAAACTAATGTTTTTGAGAACAGAAAATGGGAGTTACCGCTAAATCGGAATTTTAAGTCTAATTGCGAGCTGAACGTTGTACGCCTTGCCTGTGTTTAATTCATCAGGTGTTTTTCCCCAGGTCAGGTGTTTCCGATCAGATTTAATAGAATAGAGCTTCTTGTTCAAGTAGATCCTTTGTGCACCCCTTTGCGCTCACATTTGATTAAATTGAATAGATTTCTGGTGGGCAGATACTTTCTGTCTTCTAATCGCTTCTTACTTCTTCACTCATTATGGTGGGCGGAAGGCTTTTTGTCTGAAAACTAACCACTCCGTTTTTCACTGGTTTTGTTTGGGTATTAGCATCAATGCAACTAAAACCAGAAATTGAAAATCGAAGTGTTAAATGTCAAAAAGAATGTAGTTAGTTGGAAAGTATGCTATTGTCGAAAATGAAATGTTAATATTAGTCATCAGTGATCTAAACACATACTTATCTACCCATACGTATACATTATGGTTACATATGTCTGGTACATCCATCCAATTGGTTTTCATGCACCAAACTGCATGGTGTATGTAGCTTCAGGCAATGAAGAACGTACTGTAAGATGAAAAGCCATATGTTTAGTGCAAACTACCTAAATGTGAGATTTTTAGTTTGTTTAATGAAGAAAATGTAAAGATAACCTTAATGAGTGCCCACACTTCAAAGATCTTTAATGAATATGGAAAAGGTGCTTGCACGTTCCTCCTGTGCGCATAATTAGACTTTGAAGTATTACTTATCTATCTATATACACGATTAGAGTTAAAGTTAATTGACTGAGCAATACATCGTAAAATGAGCAGCTTAGCATATTTCGCCAATAAATTATTGTAATAAACTCTTGCATCTCAAACACTTTCAGTAATGATAATTATACTTGTAAAAACTTCTAATTTTTACACACTTTTCTTACTTTAGACAATGTATACGTTTATCACAACTGCAAAAACTAAATTTATACACACATAAAAAACTAAACGTTTGTAATGAGGCAAAATTTCAAAGTGCCCCTTTACTTACATTATATAATATATAAGTATTGATAAACTATTTTTTACAAGAGTACCTTAATTCTAAAGAAATGAGGTATACAAAGCCAGAATAACTTTCAGAGAATGTAAAGAAAGTACCTAGGCATTTGTATAATGTATAGAGAAAGTATTGTATTTAGATTGTGATTTGATTTGATTCTGAAAAATGTACAAAATATGATTTATTGCACATTTCTCTAAGACAATTGCATTTAAATCAACACGAACATTCACTCAACACATTATACATCAGCAAACAGTTTGATACGTTGTAAAACAGTGAAAAATGGTAGGTATTAATTGATTAATTGATTAATGACGCCAGTATAAATCTCCAACACGATAAGACAAGCAAATCGCCAGATGACCGTGATTCGATCAATGTAAAACGCCGAAAATCACATTGCGTGCCAAGTCAAACAAACCAGTCTTACAAGGCAAGTCAGTCTAACACGAATGTTGGATTTAGAGTTGTCCAGCATCACATGAATGTAGCATCATTGATTGTTGGTTACATGCCCAAAAAACCAAGTTACAACATTACCCTTGACATTGGAATGGAATTTTATTCTCATGTAGCTACCAGCCAGCCGTTCTTGCCAAAAGCGACGATGATGGAACTGAACAATCAATTAAAACCCAAATATAAACTTTTTTCTGTTTCTATACGCGATTTTCTATATAAAACAGATGAGTCGAGTTAAATCTACATAAGCTGCGCATAATTACATGGCATTCCGTAGCGTATAGACCTTTTGAGATTTACAGAACAAGTAAGTGAGACAAGTACATTCATGTTCCTACACTGTGATGTCTTACAATACATTACAATGCAAGACTAGTAGTGAATGTGGAAGCTTCTTGAATTTTCAAGAATCAACAACAACAACAACAACAAGGCAAATTAAGGATTTAAAGTTGACTCGTGGGAACCAAAATAACAACAGCTTAAAAGTTTTATATTATTCAATGTAACTTAAGCTCATCTGTCTATTAGATACAATCTTACTCAATGAATGCAGTCAAGTTAGCTACTTGTCTAGATATAATACTACCACTACAATATGCAATTGTGAAGCAGCCAAAGCAGATCGTCAATTGTTTGGTTTGTACTTTAATAATGAGCATAGGGCTACTATGTGAGCACAACAAGATTTAAATGCGGAGACAATGATACGGCTACCGAACAAACACTATAGTGTACATATGTCTGTAGTGTAGGTATTAACATACAGCGCCTGAATTGTGAGTTTCGTATACGGATTAGTATTTTGATACTCCGTGTGTGTGAAGTTAGCATGATCTGCTTCATGGAGCTAAAGAATAGTATTAGTATTGTAATATGTTCTGATATACTGACTAAACATCATTGATTGCCTTGTGTCTTTTCCCTGACGGCTGAACACAGCAAGTGCGGGTAGTGTGTTGTAGTATTCCGGTCTTGGAAGAAAAAGATGATGATGATGATAAGATTAGATGCTTGGGGAATAAATGAGCCAACTACAAGTGAGAATGAATGAAGATGAATAAGAAGCGATCAAGATGAGACTACAGATTATTGACTGTAAACCCTAATCTCTAAAACTCACTTTGTGAGCTTAAAGTATGAAAAGACAAATTCATTTTCTATCATGCTATCTATCTATACTCTTAACAACTATATATCAACACAGATTCCCACACAGTGGGGATAGACGATTGATTATAAGCAGATGGGATATAAAATATTTCATGATACTAATCCTCAGATACTTAAGACAGCCACCTCTTTATAATATTATTGGTATTAGATGTGTCTATAGATTTACAATCTGTGTGCAACATCATGTACATGCACATGGGTAGGTATACGTTACGTATTGTATCGTATCACTTGTTTCGTTCAGTATAAAAGCAGATATCTGATAGATATAGATAATCTTTTCCACAAGAGCAGCAACTGTCAGAATCATGATTGATAGCGTTTATCCCGACATCCAATTACCCCAAGAAATGGATATGTAATTGGTTTGTCTCGTCAGAAGCCGCGGAAGAAGTTAATACAATTCTCTGTAGGTAGATTATGCTTTTACATCCATTAATTTGTTTTCCCAGTACGAAACATGCGGATATACACGGAATACCTGCTAGCTCCAACACTTCGTCTATGTCCACAGTAATAATGCTGAGCTTGACTCAATTAAGGATTCCTTATAAATGATTCGCTAATATCTTATATGAGATCCAATGAATCTCAGTCATTATCATTTCCAAAGGCTATCAACAGCAGGCTTCAATTAAATACAGAATGTCGAAACATTTTTCAAAATATGCACACTAAATCAAAATCCCCTAATCTGGTTTTACTTTGTGACAATACATGTCCACCTTCTTTTCTAGGTGAACTCATTGCTTGTAGCTAGGCTTTGTGTTTGTGACCGCAGCAAGTTCTCCTAGGACCTCAATTTTCAACTCAAGAAGACAGGGGCACATTAGCTTGTCAGTGCCAATAACAACAGATACTTGCTCAAATGATATCCTTATCATGTCAAATGAAAAAAATTACTCACAATAAACCAATCACGCCATAATTGTCTACAAATTTTGCACGTATAAATATTAATATACTAATAATTACAGGAACTAAGATGGCTTTTCTATAAATCATCAGGCTCAGCATTGAAAACACTAACACTAAAAATGAAAATGATTTTGTTATGCATAGAATAGAATAATCATTCAGCCAAGCCATTATAAGATCAACTTTTTTATCTCAACACAAATATACTCGTACTTCCTATTAACAATTACAATTTATTTGATTTATTAAATTAGTAGAAGGAATAGTTTGAATTAGTCTTCCCACTAGTTTGAATTTACTTTGAATAGTATAATACCTAGGTTAAACAATCGAAGTAAAATTTAATAGTCTTTATGCAATTTAATTTAAGTTGCTTGAAAGAGCAGGGGATTGGCCAATCTGACTGTAATTAAATGTTACTAAATAAAGATTCGATATAATAGTAGTATACAGCTTACAACTGTATACATAAATCACACCAATATTTTGCATGTAAAATCATAGTTTAGTTGAATATTTTAATTATTGCTAGTCCGTTTCGCTTTATTGAACAAAAACATAAGTAAATTCATTCACCGGTACATCAGATCGTAAAGACAGTTCAATATTGTTTTGGAGAGTACTATTTCGTGCAGCTACCCTCCCTCAGACACCAGAAAATTTGAAATGGTGGAAGATATATTGCCATTGCCACTTCCATTGATGCAATCAACGAGCACTGGTTTATGCCGTGTTAAGCAGATGAATGCGATACTTATTTAATTTGGTCCATAAAAATTGTACTCACGTCTTTCTTGGTGTAATTCAAGTGTAGAAGTCTGCTTGGAGACTTTATGAGACGTGTTTCAAAAAGACAGAAATCAAGGTTTGGTTTGACTGTAAAACTTGTAATTTGATTGCATAGGTAAAGTGTATTATGTGTTCGACGAGTAGTATTGATGAAAGTTCTATGTGCTGCTGGCTCTTTTAGTCTTATAGTCTTTTAGCACAAGTAATCACTCTTACAACTTGTGGTAGTTGCATTTGCATATTATTCCTTACACACAGAACAAAGTAGACAGAGTGAGAGAGACAGAGAGAACGTTAGTCGTTTGTTTAGACAAGCTATTAGTTCATATCCACTAAATAGTACTAACAGGTCACTAACTGTACTAAGAGATTGTAGAAAGGCATAAGCATATATCAGACGAGGTAGACGTACGTAGGTACATATTTTAATTTTATTTTATTCACTACGCAGAGCAAGCAAGGAGCTAGCATGTTATTGTAGACTTGGCATTGACATTGTAAATGCAAATAATGTGAGCTTTAGGCAGACTTTCTTATTAGCCTTGGCTTCACTACATACTTATATACATTTCTTGTATTCTATTGATCTTGAGATGAATGTCTGGCTGGCTATTACTAATTTGGCTACCTATATCTTACAGAAGCAATAATTTACTAGTAGTACATCCACTCATCCACCTGTAGTAAAATAATGTTATGTATAGAATAATACGTTCCCACACCACCATCCATACCACCACCGTAGTTATAGCACATAGTAGTCTCATTTGAAAAATTCCATATGTACTGTGCACAGTACATGCACCTCTTCTTCTGATTTCGCTTTCTTTCCCATTACATCATCATCAAAGTTCACATCACATCGCCACTTGTACACATGGCACAACAAAGAAAGACGGAATGTGCAAAGATTCTGTCTTGTATCGTACATAGTAGCAGTAGCAATACTCTTTGGACTCCTGCCAATTATACATAAGAAGAAATCGAATTGCACAAATGAAATCCATATATATTTTATCGCTGACCATCATCAGCGTTACAAAGACATTATTACTGCTGTAAAAAGCCACGATGTTATTCCAATCGAGTTTGCAATGTGCATTAAACTTTGTATATACACAGATCCGCGTTTCTCCCTTTTATAATAACATTGCATCGTGTGTGTAATGCACTTTGTGTGCACATGTAATAGACTTACCGTATCTTTTGATGAATTTTGCAGCACTTAATATCGCAGCTTATACTCTACACTTGTGTTACTTAAATAAGCTACCATATTATGCTTACTTAACAGGATACAACAATAATAGAGTGTTACAATAGTGTATATCAGTAAACATACCTACATTTGATTTAATAAAGACAAATAGTTTGTGAATTACGTACAATACATGTAGTAAGGTATCCTATGTGTTAAGTTTCTTAAGTTGTTTAAAGAGTAAGTATATAATGTAGTTAGTTGATGATATGGGGATGGATGGCTACAGAAATGTGTACTATTATTGTAAAATAGGAAGCAATGGCAATCGGAGAGATAGTTAAAGGTTCAAGTAGCAAATATCCATATATGACTTTCTGCCTGAGAGCATGACTATGACGAATGGAGAGGAGAAAATTTTTACCTTTCGCTACCGTGAGAAATGAGGAATGAAACAAGTCTCCTGGGATGAAAAACAAGAAAAAATCGCAATGAGAAATAAAGTCTGCTCAACTCACGTTTATTTCGCTGTATTGGTTCAGACTGAGGACGTGACAAGGCAGGACTGGCTCACGCTGTTGAAAGAAGAAACTGCTTTTTCTTGCTGAAATCCTATATGGCTAAACGAATCCGTAGATGCAGAAAGAGCTGTAAATGGCATGGCTCGATCGGGCCGATGGCAATTAAAGATGAAAGCATATTTAAACAGGACTTTTTCAATCTGTACGTACAATATTAGTAGTTATCTATATAAGTACCTGCAACTAATTACAATAATAAATTCTTATTAGTGTTTTTCTCGTGATGATTTTTACCTTTATTAATGGAATAAATGAGTAAATATACAAACAAGAAAAACAGTAAAAATCCTTTGTGTGTGTGTAGATAATGCGGCTTAACTGAAATAATTTATTGGACAGAGATAGAAAACGGATGCTGCACATTGTAAGACAGTGACAAGCTTTCATGAAGGATAATTGGTATTTGATCGGAACCCAAAGAAGAAACATGTGCACGAGCATACCTAATTACTAATTAAAAATCCTAATGATCGTAGTCTCATAAAAATATATGTAATAACAAAGCCGTTTCAAAGTCAAGGCGATCAGAATCAATTTAAACAATCTCAAGAGACACTTGTCTGGCAAAGTATGTAAATTATAGCGCAATACAAATACTTAGGTAAAATGTAAAGGCATACCTTATGTGTACATGTAATACCTAACCATTAGAATGTTCATCTACCATTAGTAAGTGGTCTTGTTATGCAGAGCGGATATAAGCGTTAACTAATCAGGTTTATACACAAAGTACTCAACGCTCATAACCCATTAGAGTAACGCCTTATAAATATGTATGGTTAAAATCGCATCCAATCTGTCACATTTGGTATGGTAATGAGGAGAGAAAGAGTGAGATAAAATCAAAAGTCGTGGGAAGCTCAATGAAAAAAGGATTATTGCAAATTGATGTCGCTTCGAATTAAGAAGCGCTAAGAAGCAGTCGAGAAAAAGTTGAAAGTTGAAGCTGTGTAACGAAACTTGAGACTATTCGATGTCAATAATGATAGCATAATGTTAGCAATAAGTTGGACGTTACATACAGAGAAAGACTGGATTAGTTTCTTCTTTTAAAGTTGCTCATTTGATAGTCAATCTCCTCTTACAATCTTACTTAGAGATCACTTTGCTTTTAACTGCTTTATGCTATAGTACATGACGCCTATGCGAAAGTACCTAACATTACACTAGCAATGCTATAGTAAATCGTAGCGTTAATGTTTGTACGAACATAATAATAATGCTGTGTGTACTATGTGTGTATAGTTAAATAGAGTACTGCTATAGGTTTCTAATTGTGAAGTAAGTATTCTATTGTTTAAACGATTTTTGCCTTGTCACTTAACTTTGCTTATGTTGTGCAGTTTGCATAGTGGATGAGGGTACCACGCATGCATGCCTTGCACATGAGATCGCAATAGAAAAATCAGACAAGACAGACGAGACTCTGTCGTTCGTTAGGGTGACATGGAGTGAAAACAAGGAGAACTTGCTCAAGCACTTGTTTTCCACAGATTTTT
Source organism: Pogonognathellus longicornis (assembly GCA_034694085.1). Classification (NCBI taxonomy): domain Eukaryota; kingdom Metazoa; phylum Arthropoda; class Collembola; order Entomobryomorpha; family Tomoceridae; genus Pogonognathellus; species Pogonognathellus longicornis. The sequence continues at coordinate 5,680 of JAQFYB010001428.1, read as the reverse complement.
AGAGCATATTTGAAAAAATCTCGGCACTGAGCAATTGGAAAAGATTTTTATAAAGATACTATCTTCACACCTCTCAGTGGGATACAAGAGACAAATTAGGCTCACAAGGCGCTTTCAGTCTACTAAACTTCTTTCCAAGTCGGACGCTAGAAAAACTGGATTTTTCGTATGAACGTGAGAGCCTCATCAAACGTAATGAATTTGTTACACATTATTATTTTTACATGTTTTCCTGTCCGCAGATAAATACTATATTATTCTTAATTGGCAGAAGAGAAAATTCTGATATAAGTCCTAGTACCTACGTACGTACTAACAATGTGTCCATTGTTGCTTTAAAAATCTCAACTGCGGCACTATGTACATAGCTACTAGTTGCGTAGATCCAAAAATGTTTCAAACACCGCTCTCTGGATGGAACACGTTGAGCTGTCACGAACGATTCATCTGTATTCAGAACACAGCAACTATTTTTATCTGTTCGTATGACAAATTAACCCTGAATTCTCTTTTCGCAATAATTGTCAACAACTACAACTTTAAAGATCTACCGATCTCCTTAAACAATATTTATTTCTATCTCATTTTCGAAAAATCTGCTCAGAAATCTGTTCATATCTTAATTACACTCCTTTTCTAAGCAAATCATCTAAAAATTCTGAAATTTTTGCTCGTTATGCTCACAAAATGTCATTGTTTCTCGAAATACTACACTAATTGTGACTGAAACGATTAGAATTCACACTCAGTTCTTGACTTCTACAAAGCATTGAATAGCTATGTAACACATAGCTCTTCAGTAATAGTTTTGAACTCGTAATTATGTGTATGGAGCAATGTATTCATTCTTTTTTGCATGGTGTAGTTTTCCCCAGATAATATGATGATTAGGTTATACCTTACGACCTTACTTTATGTACCCATTCACAACAAGTGAACAACATCCCATTGTTACAAGTTACGCAATAAACTAAGGCGAATGCTCAGATTCTCATGTTATGTCAGGACAAAACGAGACATGAGTGAGAGTAACACGGCAGTGGGAAAGAGCGAGTGGAGCAGATGGCTTATTTAACCCTTGCCTTGCTAATCTTAAGTTACAACTGCTAAACACTTAACCTATTCATCAAGATCTTCTTATATACATGAAGCTCTTCTTTAGTATTCTTATGCATTTTAGTAGATCAGTTGTTGTGCTGTGGGTAGCCCTATGTACCTACGATGTAATAGTAGTGAAGGTACACCATTGCAAATAAAAATAAAAACCACCACTATCAATCATTAACTTGATTTGATGTATCTGTGTATACAATCGATGGTTGGCTAGAAGGCTGATTTGAAGTGCAGTAGTATTATAATGTACCGCTCGTAAAAATCACTTGAAAATCTGCTACCTGAATGATGAAGAGGAAAATCTTTTCCCACGCTACAACTACACGATATTACATATGCAAGTACAGTAGGAGGCAATGCAATGAGTGTAATTTCGGCTGCAAACATTTACACATTCACACAGTAGCAACTACAAGAAAATAATAACATGCAACACTTATTAGCTTATCTGAACTCATTGTCATGTCAGCTGACGGTTGGAATAATGAAATCCCTGTCAGTTCGCGTATGAGATTTTTCCAAAGTGCAAATGCAAATAAACAACCCAAACCAAATACACAGAAACTCTTGATTACAACAAAAACGAAATAAACGAAAGTTGGTCGTCTGTGTATTCTTAATACTAATACTAACAACAACAAGGAAAAAATTGATTGTAGCGACTCGTTCACTATGTGAGATGAGGTACTTGTGAATAACACAGGTACTTTCAGAAATCTCAAATCTTAGCAGCAGTGTATATTGTAAGTAGTGTTTCCTGGGAATGATAATAGCTTAAGTATTACTGGAATTGAAATTGATTTTAATTGAAATACGGAAAGGTCATAATATACCATAGTACATGTATTGGTATTTGCTTAGCTTATTATGTAAATATGTAATGTATGTATACCTCTGTTCAAACACTAGTTCCTTTACTTATCAGAAAACTCAAGAATAATGTATTGTACATGTAATGTATGTGGGGAAGATCATATTTATTACCTGAAACACAATGAAGCGTAAATCTTGATAAGAAATTCCCATTGTTTGTTTGTTATCAGAAGTTACAGAATTAAATTTTATGATGTGGATCTCATCTCATCTCGCTCAGATACAGACTTGACTTGCGTTTAGCTTTGTTTGGCCATGGCTTTGTTTTGATTGCCTTGATGATCTTGATCTTGATTCTGTAATGGCAACTCCTAATATGCTAAATACAGTTCATTTATATACGTGAGCTGACGCTCTGCTACTGGGTTACTACGCAGAGACCATTAACAATCCCTTTTGCTCGTTTGACTTTGATAATGGCACTTCTAAAACTAATATTATCTCCTGCAATAGCCAATTTATGCTAAAATGTCCATTGAAATTGTCAAGCATAAATCAGATCAAGAGTAATTTCTTTGCGTTTAGACTTCTCTCTTCTTCATCTGTCCGTGCACTTTCCTGATTTTGTATGCAGAGCTGCAATAGAACCAACCTGTTTCCTAATAGCAATCTGCAACTAGTATTTATTAATGGATATTTTCAACTTGAATGATCTCTAATGGGTGTTGCATGCAATAAATATCGAAAAATCCTGAGGAATATAATCAATCAGTCAAACGATTGCAGTCGTTTCATTCAATTTAATTCTGTTATGGCAATTCACAACACTTACTCTTCGATTGCTAGTAATCACAATGATCATTAACCTCCTATGTAGAATATCTACAAACACACACACAACCAACGCATTCTAACACTATTACAGCTTACGATCATCATGATTTTAATCTCCATAATTTATCGAGTAAGTAAGTACATAGAATATTAAGTTTAACCTACAGTTGTAAAGTACTAATAAAATGCAAAATACGTGTGTGGGTCAGACTGAACTATATTAAACCATTTGTAAAAATTGTGGTAGCGTTAGTTAAAAATTGCCCATACAAGTAAAGCAACTAATAGTCACGCACACAATTACAGTACGAAAGGCTACTTACTACAGTATACTTGACACGATGACGTAAGGGACACAACAATGACTAATTGTGTCTGTTCTGTATACTGTAAGGACAAATACCCGAGCAAGAAGACTTTCTGTTGTTTGTCTTGGCTTTATGCTGGCGTGACGCTAGGAGCAGTGTGTGTTTTGACTTTAGACAACAGAGATCATGTCATCGTGTGGGTATAAGGTCCTCAAAAGCAAATGATCCTATATATCTTCCACGTTGTGTGTGCTGTGTATCAAAAGAAAGGAGCGCAGTCTGTTTTCCCACGGAGTTCAAGCACAAGAGTTCAATTCATGTTCAGATGTCGGTTGTCTGCTTGCGTAAGGCCTGACTTGCTCCTTCGGTCCTTTACCTTATCTTTCCAGAAGCTTCATGCTCAAAGTTCACCAAAGGGCTTAAGGTCCTTTTGTAATACAAATACATCACATCTTTTTCTATACTTCTGCTCCATTGGCGTGTCTCCCTGCATTGTAAATGGTGGCAAACTACTGAGCACATAAAATGTTATCCACTCTCAACTCACACGATTTCCCTCATCTTTTTGACAAGAAGCAAGCTCAGCATGCAGCAGTACACACGAAATGCTCTTCCAGCAAAGGACACATCCAGACAAGCGACAGCTCCAAATAATGATCTTGATATAATAATACTACGTGCTCTTATTGTGATGATAAACCATTCTTATAATGTGTTTCTGAGTAAAACCCTAATCTTTATGCTATCTGTTGATAACAGTGTATGTATGTAGGAATACTAAGGATAATAGGGCATTCTATGTATATAATATGCATGTTTTTATTATGTATGTCAGATTAACTCATTATCTCATACTTGGACGTATATTCTATATATAAAAGGAGCCTCTACACTCGTTAACTTCATTTTTATACAGCATAGGTACTACTGATCATAATATCAGATCTAGTATAAGGACATTTTTTCCTGTACACACCTCATAAGTCCAAAATAAAATTCATTAAAAAATTAGAACAAGAAAAATTGTTTTAAGACGTTCGTTGAAGGTTGTTATCGGACATGTGTTTCTGCAATGAGATGAGATTTTATGTAAAAATGATAGGATGATAGTGTGAAGAGAGTAAATGGAAAGGTGAAAAGTACATTGATTGCTGACTACATTTCAAAATCACGGAAATAAATAGGAGATACGATTATGTGGCGTAATACGGTCAAGACCTTTACATCTGATATAATAATATATTGGCCATATATGGAAATGTAAATCTGAAAGAATAACAAGGAAAGTTATCTTGGCACAGTACGTAAGGGTATGATATGATGTTGATATGAAAGAGGGTATGTATATGAAGAGCGTGAACAGAAAGACGTAGTAAAGTAAGTAGGTAGCGTATGCAAGACAGTAGTGAAGTAAGGAGCAAGTGTGTAGCAGGTGGTGGTGTGAAACGTGGGAAATTCTGGACAAGACCTTTTCCCACGCATTCCTCCACACAGCCTGCCTGCCAGCCTGCCTGCCACAAACAACCACACACACATACACAACAACAGTCGTCTTTTTTATCCGCTTTTACGAACAACTACTACTACTACTACTACAACTATTACATTACATCACTACTACTACACACTACACACTGAACTGACTTGGCTCTGTTTACTACTAACTGCTTACTTACTCAATACTCAATGCATGCCTCAAGCTAAACGTACGTATAGCATTATGAGTGTAGCAACTAGTAAACATTAAATAATTGTATACATACATTCCCATTTTATACACTTGCCACTTACTTTTACTCCTTCCCTACATATTATGTACACACAGCTTAGTCCATATTCCGAGAAATAAGCAAGAAGCACATTACAAGAAGTACTGACTGGATCTTCCTATTTAATGCTGAACTGCGTTGTACGCTCTGCCGGTTCTGTTGTAGTAGCGCAACATGACTATGACTGAACCAGGAACTTTTTCCGCATAATTGTGCCTAGAAGCGTAACTGGGTGATATGTAAAAGTAATGTAGTACACGAACAAACATCCGTATGTATCTCCGATTCTACATTTTATACTTTCTAACCAAGTCATGGTCATCAAACACTTCAAACTTTTTATACACATAATTTCCTTCGTTGTAATGGTCTGAGAATTTTAGCAAACGTTTACAACTACAGTATTTCAGTGCACTCGGAAACGCTACACGGCCGTGACGCTACTAATCTAGTATAGCACATTATACGTTATCCACATGACTCATTGTACAAAGATGGTGGTTTTGGTGGTAAAACATATGCAAACAATTTATATTTTATAACCTACATTAATACCCATTTTAATTATTTCATGTTAACATATGTCACGCATATAAAAATGATGACATACTTCAGTGAGAAAGTAAAAACAAAATGCCATTCTTCTACGGATTTGATCTGTCATAAACATAATTGTTGCAAGTGTACTAACAATAAGCTTTGAGAAATACTTAATGCATGCATCAGTTTCACGTGTTAAAATAAAATAATACTATCAGTGTAATTCATTATTAAGTAGCGGAAGCTACTTTATGGAAATGATTTATCTGTCTGTCTGTCCGTCTGTCTATCTATCTATCTATG
>JAQFYB010001427.1:0-32706 GCA_034694085.1 Pogonognathellus longicornis | reverse complement strand
AAAGAAAAAATCGAAGGGTTAGGGCTGGGTTGGGTTGGCATGCTCGAGGAGCCAGATAGGGTTGGGCTGAAAAAAGGCGACCCTCTAGACGCTCTAGTAGATACACTGTAAAAACGAATGGAAAGAGGAGCTAAAGCGAAGGGGTAATTTCCACATATAACGGAATGTGGTACCGTTTTGGATGCAAATATTGCATTTTAGGAAATGTAGTTCCTTATTTATTTAAGCTGTATAATGAATTATCCCGATTAATGTCATTATAGAAGGAAAAAGTAATTTCCATCCTCAAATAATGAAGCAATTCCCTTTCAAAATGTAAAATAACATGAGACTCCATCTGAGTCTACTCGAGTGTGTTTGGGCCTCATTAAAGCAGCTTTATTTTTCAAACACATTCAATGCGACCGAATCATTCAATTGAATGGAGTGGTACGGGAGGCAGATCTCAGAATGGGGAGCAATTTTACTTTTTTCCCCGTTTGAGGATTAAAATACCCTCAGAAGGAAATTATCTACATTTGATAAAATGTAAATATTTTTCATTTGCCGAAATGGAATTTTTCCCTTAGATCGCCTATTTTATTCCCTATTTTAGTAGTTATAAAGGTGACTTTTCCTACCTAGTAAGGGAATATTGATCGATTTGTTTTTACAGTGTACTGTATTGTTATCTCCTGGAAATCTCTTTTATTCATACGTTCATATATATATATATACCTACACACTCTATTAGAGTTATTTCGATCCGAATTTGTCTTATTATTTAGTAACTCCATGTAATACCAATTTTGTCTGTTCACCTTACGAAGCATACTATTTTATTATGCTATCTTATGCCTATACTAACATTAAGTAAGTTATATCCGTAACAAATATCATAACAAAAATATTAAGGTCGTTGTTGCTTTATTCTTTATTTTATAAATACTCTTGCAATTTCACTTGTATTATGTACTACTATTTTTTTGCTAAACAGAATAAATCGATGCAAAGAGTAAACACATTGGCCAATTATCATCTAAATACAAATACCCTTCTATACTTCTACAAACTATGCTAAAGTATTCACCATTGAAAAATGCGAACAAGCTTCTCACGTTTTAAAATTTGAACGGAAATCTAGTAGCTCTAAGTTTCTTAGCATTGGCATTTAAATAAATTGTAGTTCGCATAGCTCTGCATGTAAGTATAGGTATTATACATACACAAGCAGCATAGTATAACTTTAGATAATATAAAGTAACGGATGAGTGGTAGAGTCAAGGACATATATACACATTATTACGCATTACATTACAATATATAGAACTGAAGGAGCAGACTGAGAGAGAGGATTGGTATATAGCAATAGAAGGAAAGTCGAAATTGGTAAAAGTGGTGGTGGTGGTAGAAATAGTCGTATGAGTATGTGAGTAAGTAATGTAAAGCGAAAAGCTACAAGCTGTAGAGTGTACACGACTGTTTGAGAAGCACAATGACGACAAGGATGACGGTCCTTTTCACAAGAACGAGAGAGTGGAAAGCAAAGTTTGAAAGAGGAATAATGCAACATCAACATGCAGAACGGGAAGAGTGAATTGTGCTTTGGACATGGGATCTTTCCGTAGCAAGCATCGAGACACTTCCGCTCCACTATATCAGTCCAACCAAAGCACGGCTCCCGGGTAGCCTATTATTCCGTCTTCCCTCTTTTGCTCATCTCTCTCGCTATTTCTTCTATAATCATATGACTAACTATAAAATGTATCTTTGTGTGTGTGTGGGATTGATGTGCCGTTTAGTAGCCGACTGATTCTGTACTCTCGTGTGACTGTTGCTGTGTATCGAGTGCACACTCTGCACGGAATAATGCTTCTTGTCCCAGGATGAGTTGACTTGCTGACTTTCATCAGCCCATCTATTCAATTCGTCTTCCTTCTCCTTTACAAATCCCACATTCAACATTTTCACTGTCACCAACCAACGTCGTCGTCCAATTTCAATGCACTTTCCTTTTTACTCCGCATTTATTTATTACCACCATGCCATAATATTACACAACACCGCCTATAAAGAATATAAAGAACTCATAGTGTGCGTGTGTACTCTCTCAATACGAATATGCCATAGCTACATTGTGAAAATAATATTTCAATATCAATGCACTTCGTAATTACCTAATAAATAATCAAACCGATATTTATAGTTTATTATTAAATATACGAGCACTTGTTTATAGCCAGATATTTATTAGTAATATATTTGCTGGGGGTAGTAGACCTTGATAATATATTGTGTGTATAAGATACCAGATATTTGAAATTTATATGCAAGTGTATGTATATGAATTATATTTTATAGTAATTTATGAATAAATTTAAACGAGTATAACGTGTGTGTATGTGCAAAAATAGTTGAAAAGAGTGAGTGAGGGCAAGTAGGAGTTATGTCGTTATAGGACACAGCGCTTTCTTTACATCAATGTAGTGATATTTTTTCGTCTTACAATTAGTTAGTGATATTTCCCATGCTATCTCAATCGACCGCGATGATATCATGGACTAAAGGCGCATTCATTATTTTTTACAGCTTAGGTTATAACCTTACAACCTACAAGATTGCATTATGATGGCTATGACATGTCAAAATGTTTCTCGTATCTGTTCAAATACCTAGCTCGTATTTATATCATGTTTGATCCAGATGAGTATAAAAGGATTCTTTCACAAGTCTATTCTCATTTTTTCCCCTTTAATTTCGTTGTAAGTCTCAAAGAGAGATTGCAATTTTTAAATCGAGGTTAGTTCTGTGTGTATAAAGTAAAATGAATCTAGATAGAGTTCCATGTTCTCCATTAATTCTGCATGTATTTTGAGTAATTAATTTTTATAGTTACATCTTACAGCGTCTGCTGCTGATAAAACATAAAAATTCTCATGTAGTTCCTATACAGTAGTTTCCCTTTGAATTCAAGTAAAAATATTACCATGCAGGGGACATACAACTCAAGGTAATAAATAATTCCAACAAAGTATCTAAACGATAATAGTTTTACTACTTGCATGTCAATAACGCTACGAGTGCATTCTGCTCGTTCAACAACACATACTATATACAATACACCACCATATACGTTAGTATATCGTATTTCATTTTATTGAATCGACCATAATAATAACAAATATAAAGCTCACTACATTTATTATTATTACTTATATAGTATTGTTACACAATGCAACATTTTTACACAACAGTATTGTTTGGGATAAACATTTAGAAACACTTACTGAAAGACTGTATAAACAATACTTCATACGAAGGGTCGTCGCTATTGAATGGGAACTTACTGACATTGCTTGTGCAACACATACACAGCACACGTCAACCAATACACACATACAAATACTTTAGCTATATTTATGACTTTATAGAAGAACTGTACCCTACCTACTGTAAATTATCTCTGAGGCACTCTGTGTGTGGTGGCTAGACTATATACATAATATACTGACAGGGCAAGGCAAGGGGGTATAAATTTACAAATGAAAATATTTCTAAGGACCTGCATCATCAATCGCAATCCCTATATACTCTATTATGTTTATATTTACTTATTGCAATCATTTTGTTTGTGAGTCTGGTATAAATAGCTTAATAAATGTTGCATGTATATATATGGATATGTGAAAGCAAATCGTCTCTTTATACATAGACATAGAATAGATGCATAGTATGATACTGCATGTATTTATACGGCACATTATATGTGTGTGGTATATGGAGTATTTTGCATGTGAATAAAATAGTGGATAAAACGGTGGGGAAAGTTATATTTTGAGTGTAGCGGTTGTAGATAAATAGTAATGATATTAGGAGTCGCCTAAGGTGAGCGTGGAGTATGGAGGGATTAGTGTAAGGGAGATGATGGGTATATTTAGTTGATGTTGCTAATATTTGTCGAGGCGAAGAAAAGAAAGGGTGGAGGGGCTAATGTATTTGTGTAGTATGAGTTGATGTACATGTGTAGAGTGAAGACGTGTAAGTGATCAATTGAATAGCGAAAGGACATACAAAGGTGGTGATTAGCATAATGGATCGAGACTAATTAGAGACGCGTGCGAACGGCAGTGTGAAGCTAGAGTCGATGACAGGGTTGGAGAAAAGGGCCAATCCATTCCGATGCCACAGCACTCAACAAGCGCGTGTCCACCATCAATTCCTCACTTCCGGTCTCCCAACGACCAACTCTGAAACGGCGCTCTTATTCTTCCTCTTCACATCCGCGACCTGTCAACTTTTACTCGCCCTGAAAACTGAAAACGACTCCTGCGTTATATTTGGCTTTTGCTTCTCTCGGGCATTTGTGTGCAACGTTCCAGATTTAGAATTCCACTCACTCCGAGAGAAAATTGAGTGCAATATAAATATAGTCATACATTACACACGTACTACGTAGTCAAGTAAGAGCGAGTTGACTGGTGCTGGTGGAGTTATGATGTGTCTTTTCACTTTTGTGTATTTACGAGTGGAGCATGAAACCGTAAACCAGTAGAAAGCAATGGGAGAAATATTTGTGACTACTGGAGCAAACCACAGCCACCATCTCTTCTCCACTAAAAACTGCCTTCATGAAAAATTAGCACTGTCATCGTTCGTTGATACTTTTTCTCCGTTAGCCATGCCACGCTATGCTCCATAAACAACCACAATCAACTCGGGACCCTTCATCTTTCCGTCTCATCTCATTTTTTATAATGTTCAGAATACTCTCACCACTCACACACTCATTCATTCTCGTCCTAGACTACTAAATACATACACCATTCAATAATGTGGCCCACCATCACTGCATTTTCCGCCTTGCAGTGTACTACACCGTTTTTGTGGCAGTCCTGGTGTTTGCCTACAACTTAGGCGTTTTATGCACTCATACTTATTATTACATGTCCCAGTGTAAAGCTACTATATTGTTTGCTGGTATATATAGTGATAATACATTGTTTGAAGGAGCTGGAGCTAATATTACATACTAAGGTACTTACTTTATATTTTACTAAGTTTGTAGTTACTCAAAACTATATGGAGTCTCATGTAATATTATTATTATTCTTTTCAGAGTTCTATTCCGGTTGCATGCGATTCCCTCCTCTCCTCATCATTCGCCCAACTCCATTAATATTTCAATTTGTAGTCTTTCACAAAAACATACAGCTGCCCTGAAAATTTTTCTGCTTTTCCTCAAACATTCAATATTATTTCTCTATATATGTACATCGCTAAATATAGTACAAATACTATTTCATTCCACATTCTTCGAATAGTACAATCTTATAGATTTGAATGCCGAATTCTCCCATAAATAACAATGAATTTTCCTGTACATTATTCACCATGGACATGGCACGCCATAATCATGCTGTTTGATTTCACACTAAAACGTATTGAATAGATAAAACGAAGTGCAACTTATTCTACGTAATGTACTAGATAGCCTTATAAAACTTTTAGTATCTATAGCACATAATATTCGAGAAACAATTTTGGATAGGTACTTAAAAAGAATGAACACAAATGGTATTCTGCGTGAAATCCGCAGAGGCATGAGTGTATAGTAATGAAATCTATAGCTATAAATATGTGTATGCCATTATGCAGTCATGCAGGTAAAAGCATACTCCCCGGAGGGTGAAGTTTTTCATTATACATAGCTTGCATTTCTGAAGAGCTAATAATTATTTGATTATTAATGTCTACCCAATCCCCAGCTATGAGGTCAGGGTTCTACTACTAGTGTATGGGAGAAGTGAATATTTGATTGTGAACATACATATGAGTTCAATTCTCAACTTTCCGGCTAATAAAGCCTCACTTAGAGAACGGGAACGTTATTGGGTAATTTCGAGTTGAAGAAGCCCTTAGATATTAATGTGGCTCGCTCCCCAAGCAAAGTGAGTGAGGGTAATTAAGTAGTCTCCTATGGTGGACAGAAGAAGAAAGGAGTATTAGTATGCGTGGAGTGTTTAGTATCACTAGCACTAATATACTTATTTAAACTACGGGAGACTTTTATTGTGGCATTCATTTCGTGAAATTACGTTAATTCAGCGGGTGTGATGGGTGAGCTGCGTTTTGGTTTGGACTTTGGAGCATTGATCAGAGTTGAGGAATCGCCAACAATTTGCATGCCGAGCTGGATGACAGAGAGACAGCTATTATTACAATTTGCACTTAATATGACTACGCTGACCTGGTTCCTTTTAGCAAATGCTCTTAATCTAAAGACCTTTGTGTTGCAAGTTTGATTTCATATCAAATGGGCGACTAATGGACGCTCCGCCAACTTTGCCAATAAAAACTTGGACAGACTTAAGTAGCATCATTATCTCTTTGGGATAATTACTTGATGGCATATCATAGCATCATTACATACTGCCGTGTGTTCCTGCCATTCCTATCTCCATTACCCCCATACACTAGTTATGATAAGTAATACATACATGCTATTCTATATGCTAGGTATTTGCATGCATTTCTATTCGTGGTCGTAGAGAGAGATAGAGCGTCGTGTGGTTGTAATAATTTGGCCATGCCATATGACTCATCGAAAATATCCAGGGAACGCCAAGAACTACTACTGGGGAGTCTCTACAATTTTCCGCATTAAAAATCCTCTGATTTTTTCTCAATTGCCCCTTCCCAAGGTTCTGTGTCTCTCACAAACAGCCTAATGTTATCAAATATGTATGAAGTAGTAAATCGGAAACTTTCCTTCGTGTGCTTCTCCTTCTTGTTCAGCGTTTGCATTCAATATTCACTTTACGCAGTTATTTTGCTGGAACTTCTACTATATACAACTACTTTCAGCACAATTTCAATCGATACTATTAACAAGACGCATGATACTATTATATGTAAGCCAAGTAAGAAATAAATGTAGTTATGTATCCGTGTAGGTATATGGTTGAGGTGAGCGATAGGGTTGTTTTATATTTTCATGTGCAAATATTTGTCTATATACGAATCATTGACATGTAAAATTCAAAGCACCTTGTTTTAAAACACAACCATCGTTCAATGTTTGGGTTACGAATGGAATACGGGTAGATGCCTACTAATAATATTATCCCATTCTTAGGCACAAATATGTTGTGACGTCAGAAGCAGACATTTCTTGTGTAAAGTATTATTTAACCGACAATAATCTTATTTCCGGTGCACAAGACTTGTAGATTGTGAAAGATAGGCATGGAAGAGACGAATTTTAATTGAATATTGGAAACTTTTAACGTCATCCGCTCTGAGTTTTGAGTAGGAAGGAAGGATGATAGCTTGCACATGATTCATTGAGAGACTCGTGCAAATGCTTCTCATCTCAACCTTTTGCGTGTGTGCGAAAATTGTGTGCAATCAACCTCCCTTATAGTAACAGATGAAACCCAATATTTATCTTTCATGCATATGGTAAGGAAACCCATTATAGTAGTTCACGAGAATTCCTTCCTCACTGATACTCACTCTATCACATTATTATACCTGTCAAAAGTATACAGCTTTAATTCACACGTCTCCCACATTCAATTTAAGACATGCTCAGATATTTGTATTCAACTTTCTAATTAAATTATTTTAATCAATAAACGCTATACTATACATATTGACACACACACTCAACATGTATAATATAATACGCATCACATGCACCACGAATTCATAAAATCATAAATTTTCTAAATCATAAATATGTTAAAACTGACATAAAATTAACACCTCTTCAAACATAAACCACAAAACATAAAATGTTTACCTATGCAAAAACTATAAAGAAAAATTTACAATGATCTCCTTATTCCGTCTCAGCCCCAGCTTCTTCAAGTGTAATTTTGATGGTTTTCATATGTGATTAGTTTTAGCACAAGATACATCAAGCATTATTACATTGAATGTAGCCTATACAGAGGCGTTTTTGTGAAGATGCAGCAGCATAGTCATAAAACGAAGCTAGAACATAACTACTACATGGAGCTGAGAAAGTGTAGCATTAAAAAAGTAGTCTGAAGCTGATAGTTTTTACTGAAAGTAATTTAATGTAAGATTAGTGGAGCTGAGGAAAGGGTGTGCGACAAGCCAATGAATATATTGGAGAAGGAAGCAGAGCCAATAAGTGGAAAATGGTATGTGGTCGTCTTAAGAGAAGAACAGGGTGGTCTTGCATGTCTTGACACGGTCTATGCCATGCCACGTTATCAACCACCACCGTGTGGTTCTCAGACTTCTTCTTCATATTATGCCCGCAACGAAACCCGTACACATACCACCACCATACTATCACCATCCGGCAGCCTTCCTTGTTTGTTTCTCTTCTTGTGAATGTGAACCTATCTGTGCACTAACATTAACATTACATACCTACTACTACTATTATACAACACTCATCTAAATAACTCACCTACCTAAAAACTGCTAGTTGCTGCCTTGTGCCTATCAGTCGTCGTCTCTATAATATTATTGCTCCCACTAAAACCCTCTGCACAGATAATACTTAATTATTACATGCAGTATGTAACCTATGTATGATGATGTGTGCATAATATGTCTTCTCTACACAGAAGAGCTTTGTTTCAATCCTACTAGTCAATTGGAAGGTCTGTGTTTGTGTGTGTTATTATTATTACACAGCTTTATAGAAGAACTCACTCAATAATACTACTATTGCACCAACATGTTAAGGAAACTTTAAAGATTGAGTCTGGCTCTCATCTCGTCATGTACATTTACTCATGTCATGATTTAAGTTCAAGTCCCGATTTTTACTTCCTATAACTATCACAATAATAACAATAATAATAAAAGTATTATATAGGTAGGTAGGTACCCATAGATTTTGTACATACATGTATGTTGTAAAGCTATGTAGTACCTACTGATTTTAATAGTGTAGGTAAACTACACTATTATTGTAGTAGTATGGAATTAAAATAACATAATTATTTCTGTATACGATATAGAAAATAAAAATGTAGTACCTTCATAAGTATGAAGAATATATAGAGTACTTGGTTGAGAGAGAGATAGCGGAATAGGTAGGGTACGGCATAGCTTCGGCTGCCACCAGGCAGGTAGGTACTTTATTTCATTGGAATTAACTTAAGTTTGCTGGCTGATGATTGTGTTTATTTATTTCTCCTCTTTTTGATTTAATAAGTCGGGTGTCTGATTCAAGGCGATAAAATTACTAATCAAGAGAATTTCTTACTATTGCTGGTGGGATGGTATGTGTGCAGTACGTTGGCTATTATGTGTTTGTATACCATAATGTATTGTGTTTACCAGGATTTTTAAAAGTTTCTAGACAGAGATTACTGTGGTGGGTAGTTTCAATCAAACAGTCATCTTATGTGATTATCATAGTCTAGCTAATAAATTTGTTGGTTTATCTAGATGCAGGAGTAGATATGTACAATCACGATTTTCACTGACATGGCTGTGTAATGCGATGTAAAAGAGCAACATTTGGATGTGTGCGTTCTATTCTGATGAATGTACACACACATCATGAAGCAGTTACATTACATATAGTATAGAAAATATAATGTAATGTGTATAGCTACAGATATTTTATCAATAACAATCTTCGTCTGTTTTATTCCAAACAGCTTACTAGAATATTATGTCCATATGCCTATTTACTGAAAACTTATTTTTCTGGTTTTATGATAACATTACAATTATTTAATTAAGCATCGTTACCTTACAATTAATTTAAGTAGCATCAACTCTTGTGAGAGTTTTCACGCTCGTCAACCCAAGATTATTCTGCCCACATGCTGTACATACAGTGTCTGCTTTACGTGACCTAACATTATCAAATTCACAGTATACTATACATCTCTCTATTTGTTTAAAGGCTGCTCCTCTGAAGTCTGCACCCACTTAAACGTGTTTTGTGCTGGCTTTGTTTGCTTAGTAGTTATAGCTGCCATGTATATTCAATAACTAGATGCTTAGCAAACGCCACAGTAATTTGAATTGAATATAATAAAGTAAAATTATTGTTTCTTCCTCAACATTTGCCTGTAAGCTCAATGTGGCTATGATTGATATACTTTGGCTACTAATGCTGCTAAGTGTATGAGTAAAGGCCAATTTTTCATATTCATATTACCATTACAGCACATTCAACTGAACATTTTATATCGGGAAATATCAAAGACCACGGCATCAAGTTAGCATTTAAAAAATCCATGTAAATAATAAGTGAAAAAAGAATTAACAACCTGTCTTAGATATGTTGCCCAGATTATAAAGAGGTATACGCTGTTCTCAAGCTATAAATCAAAATCATACCATTTCAGTGATTATTTGCTTATTTAAGATATATTTACTATACTTACATATCCTATCTTTTCTTTAAAGCGTGACCATACTTGTATTTGCCAACTTTGCTCACCAACTTTAACATAAAAGTATTTCTGCTCCCAGCAGAAAAAACTTGAAACAGTAAAATGCAAAATTATTATCCGAGTTACACATGCAATATTTTATAAATACAAACACAACTTACATGAGCAAATTTATGTGTTATAATTGTGTAGGTATTAAATTACAATTAATCAAGGCAGTTAATTTTTAATAACTCCCAACAGGATTCCTATACAAAAGCGAAACAGAAATAATTCCTAAAGTTTAAAAGCACATACCATGTTTAGAAACAATGTATTCTATGTATAAATAATTATTGCAATTTAATAATTTCAAATAATAGGGGTGTATCACGTTTGTGCATTTTTGTAATTATAGTCGTTTGATTAGACAATCATTCTACTTTAATTATTACTTGTGTTTTAATAGAATGTATTAAGTGTCATTTGATTTAATACTTTTTACACAGCACAACTAAAGCAATAAATATTTAGTACCCTGTTTAATGTACACGATATTTATTATATTATATCTACGCTGGGTACTTAACCTAGACAACTTTCTTCAAAAATTTATTTAATTATGAAACACAATTCTAAACAGTTAAAATGAAAATTTCATCCAACAAACCGCAGCAACCCATGCACCCGATTGGTTAACCAGATTTTAATTATACAACTATGCATAACATGATTAACTATTAAGTACACAACAAATATGCATGTCTAGTTATGTATATTTTCAATCTGACAATGTCATAATATAATTTTGACACAATATATTACAGTGTTCAAAAATAGTTGATTTCCTTCTCGTTAAGATTCCATTTTGAGCGCATAATAAAAATAATCTATGACACTTGAAATTGCTACATAGCTTCACACCCTACCATAGTAATTACTGTCTTAATTATGCCTTTTACTTTTGTATGCATTAACTATCTACACTTTTTGCAATATTGCAGAAAAGATTTATGAGAATGTGTTGCTGAGAATTCCAAAGTGTACCGTTTAAGAGGAAATCCTTCGGAGCTGTTATTATTAAAGCAGCGAAATAATAATAAATATCTGCACCTACTTAGTACAATACTCCACTCCAACAGACAAGTTTTCACTGGGATTTTACACCAACTCTCCCACACCATCATTACATCTACATCATACATGCACACGATATGCGATTATTTTAAGCTTCAAACTATTTGTAAGTGTATTCTTCTTGCTTATTACATACTCTGCCTACCTACCTATCCTATACTTAATATCCGCATAATAAACACAAATACTACAAAGACATAGGTCGGTTAGTTTATTGTACTACTTCTCGGTATCTCCACTACGATGAGCATTTGAGACTTTTAAGTAAGTAGCTGCTGGCTTTAGTCCAATTAAGTTCCAGCTTCGGTGTACGTAGAGTTGGACGAAAAGTAGAGAAGTACGTTTGTCGAATGGTGGTGTAGTAGTTATGTTATGATGATGATGATGTTATGTATGTATTCCTCTGTGCATATTATGAATGTCTAATGTTTTTTGTTGTAGTAGTTGTATATAAATACATATTTGTTCACAACTCCTGCTTCTTTCCTTATATTGTATGATTATCATTGCAGTAGGTAAGAAACCCACTTTAGTTAATACATACATTACATATCACTGTGTCGGTACTGTTGTAGCTGTTGTTCTTGTTAGCCGTGTGTAGTACTCGTAATAATAATACATATGGAATTTACTATCCTTTTTACTCTCAAGTCTTTACTTACTCTTCTCTTTGTATTCTCTTTATATAAGTACCTACCTATGCTATGCAGCACTTTGTGAGTTTTCATTTGGAGAATGTGCAAGTGTACCTATACACTTAGTGCATGGATGTCTAGTACTGTTTGTATACATACATACACTTAGGAACACAATAATAATATCATATTATGTACATACATAGATTCTAGGCTGTGTTGTATACTCGTTTTACTACTGGCTTCCCTAAAAACTACATCATTACTACTACAAGCAAGCATTACGGGAATAGTTAAACAGAGCTCCACTAAATTAGCTTGCCCAGCCATTGCATCGTAGCTATACTTTAGCTATTAGTGCACACTGTATGTGAATGCAAAAGCGTCGGCCTAGAATAATAATAATTGCACATAAAATCCGAACTCACGCGTAACTCCGTGCGACCGCCAAAGAAGTTCAGCTCGGAGCTCCTCTCTCTCTCTGTATTCTCTGTTTATGCCATCATTTCAATCAGACAGGCTGTTGTACATGAAATAAAATTCATAGCTACAGAAACACACACATAGTGAGCTGTGTTATGCAAAATAATGATATTATTACTACAAGTACCATATACTTAGTTCATGGAGCTAGATTAAGTTCGTAGCTAAATAACATTTTACGTATGTGTACATTACGGAGTGTTGTGTACAACTGAGTGTGTGTGTGTGTATGTGAATGTAGCCGCATTTGAGGTTATGTATATGTGTGGACACAGGCAGCTTTAATAGATAAGTGGTCACTTGTTTCCCAGTATCTTTCCATCTAATAAATTACAAACAACCTGCTGCCTTGCAATTACATTATACGTTTCATACTGACTGTTGTGGTGGGTAGTTTTTTGAGTAGGCAGGATAGGATAGGATAAGCACATAGCACAACGCATTATAATATTAAAGCAACACACAGTGTACATGCTATGTGCGGTGTAATGTGCAGGTAGTGTATATGGATGTTATATCTGTATATATAATCTTGTCCATTTCGTACATATTATATTACATGCTTATTGTGGGGTATTTACACAACTGACCGTAGTTATCTGACTGAAATCATTACATTATGTTTATAATAGTATTTAGGCGAAATGACTAAATTGTTCTGCCTTTCAACATTTCTAGGAGCATGTAATTCTTCTTTCCAAACGATTTAGTCATGCAGTTATACCTGCTTGGTTTCCGTAGATTAATATAAATTTTAATGACTCCATTTGATCGGTTATGTGATGTTTCTTCATGAGCACAGTGCAGTGATAGTCGAAATAGAAAATTCCTTTGAATTTGCATACATTAGCACAATAGATGTGTCGCCGTATATCCATACGTACTTTGCTAATGTACACAAAGGTGTAATATATCTTCAGGTATTATACTTAATGGCAGCATTTGCTAATACATACATACAACATAAGACAAAGCCAGTTTGCTCCGCACTCCTGGCTCTGCTTTCAAAGGAGCTTTATTTGCCAACTTAATTAATGCTTTGACTTTGACATATGAATCTTATAACACTAAGCGTCTTTGGATTCCCGTTTGTTTGACAGCTCATAAGTAAAGTAGTATACGCTCAAAATGTAAATTATGATTAGAAAGGGAAACAATGCTTTGTATAATGCTACTATAATGTACATAGCAACCTACAAGTTTGTATGTACCACTACTACAATCCAACTGCAACATCATACAACCCTATACACTTCATACACTCTGACACAACAGCCACTCTGTGATATGACAGCCAGAGAGCTCATATCGTATCAAGGAGCCTTACATTACTTATTTATATTAACACGGCAAATGTTACTGTTAATGCTACTGCTTTTGCTCCGTGTATGCACACACACACTATATACATACTTGAGCTACTTGAGTTTGTCATAGAATAGTCGTCTGTTGATTGCGAGTTAAATTGAAATATCAGATAGCTCAAGATTATCAGTTTCAAACTGCGGAGAGAGTTCACTCACACAACACATTCGCGCTAAACGCTCAACGCACTACAAACAGGAGCAAGACAACGGACTAACACGTTGTAATGTGCCTGTGTGTATTTATGTGTGTTGGTTTGTATATTTGGTGCGGTGGTTGTGTGGATTACAGTTAAAAGGACATGCATTATATACACGAATGCTACTTAAGTACACAGGACGACCAGCAGAACTCATAATGAGAAAAGAGAAGGACGAAAACGAAAAGCCCTAGGACTACATTACTACTACTGCTGCGAACAAACCAGGCTGAGAGGGAAGAAGGTGAGCTGATTGGCTCAGCGTTGGAGCGAGGACTGCCTGGGAGATTATGTGAGGATACATCCCTAGAAGTGGCTTGCCGTCACCACTGTACCTTTCGTAGATAATGATGACTAAACTTTCATTGACATTTATTAATGGCACTTTCATTTACAAGGCGATGTACCATTTTTTACACTGTATCACGTTTCCATATCTAAATTTCTCAATCACAGATGAGATTGTGTAGTTGAATTTAAATTGTCTGTGTGTTGTTATGAACGCATGTACAAACTACAAACAAAAAGAAACGTACACAAGAACACGGCTCTAAATAAGACACACAAAGTAGATACAGAGTAAATAAATAAGTAAGTAAATAAAGAGAAGGAGATGTATGTTTAGATACAGATACACAGATACCTACATAATGTACAAGTATAATATAGAGTGCATGCATGCAAGTAAGACCAAATCTCATGTCTCTCTTTTAGACTCTCCTCCTTAACCAACGATAAGGATAATCAAAATAATCATCACATCAGAGTTCCATAATATTATCATTTTCATCTCGGATCAAGTCATCAAATCAAATGCACTAACAGAGTTACTAGTAAATACACACAAAGGGCATCAATCCACCTTTACCTACTTACAAGTCCACCCCAACCGACCTTTATCCTTATTATCTTATTATACCATTTACTAGCCGTGTACATCTATGCACTAGTAATACACACACAGTCATCATTCTCCACAGTTCAGACTCATCTTTTCGAAACAACAAAACCATTTCAATTTTCTTACTACTATAGTTAGTGTGTTCTAAGTATATTCTACGGGTAGGAAATACATGCAACCACCAACAAAACCCTTCTTCATTTATATTCATGCTATATGTATGTATGTCTGCATCATCACCAGGATATTCTTTGTATATAGTTGGAGTCTTGTAGTGTGTGCTTGTACTTGAAGAGTTTCATTCTGATCTTCAACCCCAACCCGCACACATATAGCATGTATGTAGTACAAAGGTATGGAGAAAGACAGCTCGTTTGCACAATACCATAATACATTATATAGCCATTAACAGAATTACTATATTGTAAGTGTACACTGTGCACATAGTGATATTATTATCTACTATGTAGGTGGGTAGTTACACTTTCTTTTAATGATTTAGATTGACTTTGAAAAAGAAGTGGAGTAAATTTTGAGGTATGTTGATACACATGTTCTGAGTAGACACTGTGTATATGCAGTTGAAATAGCTGAGCAAGATGAATGCTTTTATTCATGTTATGTGTAGTAGTTACAAAAGTCAAAGTTTTGTAGGAAGATAGAGGTGAAGATAAGGAAGCTTCGGACCAGATACGACTTTTTTCACTTAAACGTCAACATGTGGTTGTTGTATTTGTATTTGTAGTGCATCATGTTCTTGTACCTTTCTAGTACTCGTAACATGATGAGTGCATCCTCGTTTGTAACTTTCTTACTATCTTTGTGTATATCTCTGTGTTTTACGAATATTGCCTAAGTTTCAATGCATTGTTCTACTAAGTCTCTACTGCGGAAGGTACTTATAAAAATGTTACATTAATGCAGAGGGTTGTGTATTTCTGTATCTGTCTCTCTCTAGTCTAAAGTAGTATAATACAAAGTGCAGTATAAACAGGAAGATCATAGACGCAGGTAAAATGTACAATACATACAAACAATATATATTGTATTCAATAATGCTAATGCCGGGCATAATACATATAGCTTTTTAACTAGGTATTTGTTGTATTTCGATTTGTGGAGTATGTGGAGAAGTGTGTATGTGTGTGGTATACACAACATGGGGAAATAACGTAAGGTAAAAGATAAGAGGAGATTTTGGGGCCATTCCATTCCTTGCAAAGCATTTGTTTACAAATAAGGGTAATTTATCACAATGGAAAAAACAACAAACCATGTTTCGTTTTGTTTCATTGTTTTCGTAGTTTATTTATTTTTCCGTAAGTAAGTACGTACAGAGCGCTTATTGTATATTATGGGGCTTAATAATAATCTATTTATCCATTTACTGCACATTGAGTCATCGGTCTCTTGTTGGATGGCCTTTTGACTGTTATATACGGCAATAGGGTTTCTTCCTGGAGGATTTACTGCTGCTGTGGGACAGTGGCAGTTTATACTTTCATCCTATTTCTAATACACATAGCACATGTCCTGTGTACCAAAACATGTGTCGAACATATTCAATACCATTGTTAAAAATTTTACGACTATCTATATATCACCTGCCTAGTTTTCCATTTCATCACATTTCATCAGTTTCCCCCAAAATAACGAACGTCCCTAAAATGCTTAGAATTCTCCCATTCAACCAAATACCAGTTCTCCTTCCTTGTGCTTTCACAATTCCGGCTTATTAGACTTTACATGAGCTTGCTTGTCTTTTATTGTCGTGTACATTCCCATTTCCTATGTAACTCGGATTATTTTTTTTTTCTCCTGTTTACTTTCTTGTTGCTCTTTTGGTACATCTACACAGTCAGGTTGTATTATTATTACTATTGCACTTCTATCCTTCTTTAAACCCAAATGAAATATATGTATACAGGCAAACAATAATATTTCCCATGTCGTAGAAAAACAATGGTAGTAAATTCAACGACAAGGAAAATTTAGTGTAAACTTAAATTTTACTAAAGAATAATTGGTTTAAATAATAAGTTCCTCGTTTTTATGTAGGCAATATTTATTACTACAGTTTTCAATGAAGATTTCAGAAGTGATAGGTAGTAAAGAGTTTTGAAATGTAGAGTTCAGGGTTGACGCTGCCTGTAACAGCTACATACAATTGACAAAATAAAACCACACAAACCATTAAACTGCCAAGAAAAATGTGTTGTTATAAATGACACTTAGTAAAACTGATAATTATGTGGGAATGGAATTTTCCTGCCTCTGGTTCGAATTGGAATGCCATTTCCTTCATGTACTTTTAAACTGAGAAAAATAAAAAGTAAAGATGTCTCAAATGAATTTTTGTAATTTTTAATTGACGTCTCTCGGGAGTTGTGTTCGAGTGCATTATTTTCACTTATACAATTGAAATGATTACCATTTTTGAGTAAGAATTTCTTGTACTTAAATATTTGAATCTTAGTAAATGAAATGTACAAATAGTGCGGTATGATAAAAAATTACAGCCTTTTGTAGTAAAGTTTTTTAAATATAAATTTTTTTCTATGTATTATTCTAATTTTGCATGTTTTTTACTGCCAACAAGTCACGTTTATTAAAGCGCTTTAATTGGACTGAACAATTGGAAAAAGATACGTTTTGTCGTTCCTACTTACAATTAGACATGTCGGCATTTAAGTATTAAGACATTTCACATAGTATATATAATACATTTATACAACACTAATAATACAAGTACATCTTTTAAGCGGATTCAGTATTTATGACATTTCTCTAATATTTGCTTTTCCTAATACAAGTAAACGGCAGAAGGACTAACTTCCACGAACCGAAATTCTGAGACCCCGATAATTGGCTCGGATGTCAAGAAAGTAAAAAAACCGTGTTCTAGCAAACTAGCAACTTGCTCTACTTGCTCTACTCATACTATGACATGCAATAAGTGTGGTGACAGTAAGTAATGATACGCCAAGGGAAAACAATGGGTTTTCTAGTCTAATGCCGTTTTTCTCTAATGACGCCTACTTTTCTTCGTCTTTCAGACTTCTTCAGTTCATCCTTTCCCGTTGTCAATGATAAAATACAAAATGCACTGTTCCACATCCACAGTAAATACTCTCTGACTTGTGAGTGGTGTAAACATTATTGAGCATGCATCCCGATAACAATCGTTATACTTCGCTGCAATTGCCTCTCCAATTGGATTCTAAACAAACAAACCACAGTAGCTACTGTAAATAAAATTAATTGCTCGTAATTTTCTTTACATGCTTTGGCAAACTGTTGAATTGAATTCTAATACACAGTATTTTCCCCCTTAGTCAGAAAAAAAAGTGTATTAGTAGAAAAATGATATTGCCATAAGCAGTCAACAAGTTAGTAAATTGTAGCAGTAAAAATACAAATTTATAAAAAAATAAACCAGAAAACTTTGAAACAATAAAACAATAAATAGAAAAAATAATCGTTGCAATTAAATGTCGCATGAAGAAAAATGATAATATTATTTCAGTTTGCAACTGTTGTAATGTCTCCCAAAATAAATGGATAAAAATTGGTGCTATTACGCAACGAACATCATTTTTATTTCATGCTTTCCATTCGGAGCACACAAACCATTGCAACTTTGGCCAATAAGAAAATACGAATCGAAGAGAGCCATAATTTACAGTAATATTGCAACTAATAGTAATCTTCCTTTTTGTTTGCGGTCATATATACAACGTACACCATTGTTTTTTTGTAATAGCGACGGACGTGTTAACTGCGTAAGCGTTCATTCATATAAATATTATATCTAAAGAAGCCATTAAAAATAATATTATTATTTATACTGTTTTGATTAGTCGACTGTTAGCTTTTGGAGCCTTGTCGGCTTCTACTGTGTCTACTCTACATTCATAACGCGACCAAATAAAAAGCTTCTATCTAGAATGGCACTACATGCAAAAAACAACACAAGTCTTATAATGTATATGAATCTCTATTATGGTTTGTACAGTCCGGTCTCCAGTTCGGCATTAATAAAATTTTCTTGATATTTATGAAGTACTTTGACAAGGTACCGACTCGTTAGACAGACTCATTTTTTGACGACTACAATGTGTTTTGTTTGTGTAACACGAGCATGTAAGTGGTTTTGAAAACAAGTAGTAGAGCAGCATTATAACAGCAGCTTTGTTTCTCGAGGTGCACACACAAATACATTGTAGCGTCATTCATTCGTGCTTTAAACAAGATCATCGTAATAATATCACCTGCTTATCATACGTTAGAAGAATTACGAGCAACAATAAGAGTGACCATGCCCGTGGTGTGGTGAACTTGAGTTGTTCGTATCATCAGCCTGTAGGTAGGTAGTAGGTAGGTACCTATTGTTTTTCTAGCGTGTACGAGCAGTATTAAATGTGTTAGCTAATTATGCTTTCCTTTTTCTCCTGTTTGTTGCATTCAGAAGAAAGGAAACGCATTCTCAGGTACATTCTTACACCTTCTTGCTTATTTCTTTAATACATATACCTGCATACATACTTCTTATAATAATAAATATCATACTTGTCAATGTATACCTTGTATAGTATAGTTGCTTAGAAAATAATTGTAAAGGCTACATACAAATTCAGAATGCGAATAACAATACAATATGTATGAAGTCCAGTGTATTGTTTTGTATTTCAATGAGTTGGTTAGCTGCAATACATTTTATACATTGCGATGAGTCTAGTTTACTTAAGTAGTTAACTCAAGCAAGACTTGTCATGTCACTGTCACCTTGTCAGTTGTCATCCTGTCAACTTTAATTTAGCAGAACAAAGACAAGGAAAAAATTTGATTATAACCTGAGTAATGGCGCTGGATAAAGGGATAATTAATTTCTGGCTTACATGTCTACCTTGTAGAAAAACACGAAAATATCATTTATTCACGGATTTAATTCCTGCTACCATCTTTCATGCAAACTTACATGCAATTCATTTCCTCACTTGCTCAATATGACATTATTAAATCACAAAGCAATGTAATTCATGGCAATGAATAAAACTTAAATGAAGAAAAAATCTATATGCATTTCCTAACTAGACACTATTTTCAATTACTGCAGCAATTACCTCTAGCCGTTATTTATATACATGAACAAATATTGTTGACGCGAAAATACTTTTAATATAAGACAATAATGCATTACAAGCCACAAACTACTAATAGATATTATGTATATGATATGTAATTTAGCTTGCAATAGTATCTTCAGCTATACATTTCGATTTAATTTTCTACAGATTTTCCAATGTAATTTCATATGAGTGTAGCACATTCATCTTTGTACCTGCTGGAAAGAAATTCACGGAATTCATTTTTCAATGCACAGGATTAATTTACTCAAAGAGTTAAAACAATTCTTATCGTGGCCATTACATATTAGTGTTTCTTTAGGTACCTCTTACACTATGTTAGCTACGTATTGTTAAGAGTGTCATATGAATGACCTGTATAATAAAAACAGAAGCTAAACGAAAGAAAAACTGTGGGAAAAAGTGTGTTGCATTGAGGATGAGCTTGTAATATGCGTACACAGTGATGGTCAGACAAAACAAGTTGATTGAATATTATATCATTAAGTTGCACAAATAAAGATTTCATGCTGATCTTCTCATCTGTCCAATGACAGTGATATCACGAAACGTATTAATCCAATGATTAAAAATAATTTTCTGTGCTTATTGAGTGGATGATTTGTTTACCTTTGGCTTTGTGGCCCTCTTATCTGTAATATGCCCATAATAATATGTTGCTGCTGATAGAAAAATGAATTGTGGAAGACTCACACTGGTATACATACACAATGTAGGTACCCATATACAAATATTTATACCTTGTTCATTCAACTCACTTGTTCACGTACGTGTGGTTTGCTTTAACTCCCAACAACTAAAACTAAAGCATATATCATAGCTATAGTACCTACCTACCTACCTATTTAAAACTACCTATACAATACACTCATTTCATTTTCGGTTGAATTAGTATTGTAGGTAGGTATACCGTAGCAGGATCCTATAAAAAACGGGAAACTTGAGTAACTATTTCTTACAGACACAAAACGATGTGAATAGGACAGATATTTGGTATCAATTTTTGAAGCCGGTTTCAAATAGGTTTTCCCCTTAGACAAATGGAACTAAATCACATCCTCTCGTACGTGCCATCACTACTGCTAAACATTCTCATTTCAAATTTTAATCAAAAGCTGTCAGTCTCTTAAATCATTTGATTTTACTCATATATTGTTTATGCATGCAATGTAATAAATAAAAATGATGTATTATGTTTACTTTGTTAAAATGTTGTCATCAAACCAATAAAGATTTTAATCTTCCCATTTTAATTATAAATTTCCAAAGATTTCTACGAGATAAACACTGTAAATTGTTAGCACAAGTAAATTCATTTGAAAAATAAATGAACAATTTTTCTTAGCTAATGCTATATAGCAAAATATAAAATACACTCATACAAATATGCATAATATAGAGCGCTATGTAGTTTTAATAACTGGAAGCATTTACTGGAACAGATTTATTGGTAAATGCCTATATACACATGGATAATATCCAAATACAATGTAGAAGATTATGTGAGTAGGTTAGAGCAAACAAATTAATGTGAAAAGCCATTGGAAATAAGTAGCGTGGAAATTGGAAGCCTAAGGAAAAATCATGAGGTCAATTTTGTTATTCCTTTCTGACCGATTAATACAGTTTTTATGAACATTGGAAATGACTACAATGGGCAAGCTTATCAGCAATGTTTATAGTCATGACTTCCAATTAATCAGACTCACAAACGTGTCTTCCTGCAAGGCAACCTAGCTATTCACTCCACGTCCAACATATCATTTTCCGTAGCAAGCAGATTATCAACCGTAGACCGATGGGAGGATCAGCACCGATCATCATCATCATTTTCTCTCCTGTATCTAGATGTTCATTACATGTCGAATAGAAGGTGGTCTCCCTCAGTCTCTTCATTGCTCTCAATTCACCTCAGACTTCTCCATTACACTTCCTTCTCCCTATCTTTCCCTTTCAAACTCAACTACCTTTTGCTAAGTATCCTTATACAGTACCCTTGAAACATTATGACAAATCATCACAGCCCAACTCTACTAATGCAATTCGAATGTCGTTAACGTAGCCACTTGTCTTGCATTTACTTTAACAAATTGAAAAATGTGTGCCTTTTTATTTATTTAATTTTTTCTTATGAATATTAATTCAATTCAATTGCAAACTTGTCCAACAGGCGTACGCATACAACACTACTATACAAATTAATTACAAAAGAGTGGTGCTACAAGTTGATTTTATTTTTTTATATGTCAGTTTACTTGCCAAATTATCTTTCACTTACACTAAAGCTATGCATGCTTTTTTTTTAAAAAAAAAGTAATTCATATGAGAGCAATCAATTTAATTTCTTTTGCACCTTCTCAAACGTGAAATTGAATTTTTCCTGTAGAATGTAAGGGCATTAAATAAATTGATAATAATTTTTATGTATGTATGTAATGTATAGGAATGTGTAGTCAAAAATTGTACTAGATACTTATGATACAGATAGATTTATGTTTCTTCATGTCTTATGAAACCTACCCACACATACATATACAGATACCATGCAGACATCTAAGTTGCATTTGTCATAGAGTATAGACTAATAGAATTACATTTTTATTCTTTAGATGTTTCAATTTAGCAAATGGAAAATGGTGAAATGTTCATTGCATGTAGTACATATTGTTATATTTTTGAGGGTAGCTGAAGCTGAACTAGCAATAAGTAAAAGTGCGGAGCCTTATTATTGATTAACCATTGTGTCTATAGACGACTATGTACATACATTTATATTATAGTAGCATATACATGAGGGAGAATAGTAATGTGTTTCTTTTGGTCTCGTAAAAGTTTGGACTTGAAGTTCAAGTTCGTAGAATGTAGTAAATGTGTTGATGGTGCAATAGTGTAATGGTCCGTGTGTACAGATATAATATAAGACTAGAATCTATATTGTATATTTATTTACAGCTTTTGGCCACCTGGTATTCGACTGAGTTCGTGTCCAATCCAATCCAGCGGATCTCGAGATAATTCACGCCTCGCCATAGACTCTCTCTCTCACTCTCAGAACATTAGAGCATTAGGGAAGGACTGCGAGAAAAGAAAAATGCTTAGTGGCACTCCTCTGTGTACTTCATTCACCATCGTCTCACTAAATTTCTTTCTGAGCTCTCACTTGACTTAAAAAAATACTAATACGTAAATCGATTTACGTCTCCGCATTCACAAACGCAGAGAAAAGAACAAGGCAATTCACAATTCAAGACTTTTCTAGCATTGCTATACGATTATGCAGTGAGATTTTATATATACTATGAAGTACACATACATAGTATGTAATAATATATAGGAGAATATAATAGCAAGGTACTAGTAAATACTACAGCGTTGTGTTTGTTCGTAGTAAATGATATATTTTTCTGAATGTGAATTCTTACTCGTAGGTATTTAGATTTAGAAATGCAATAGTTTAATAGCAGAGCATTAACTTGAGATAAACGTTTCCATTGAGCCAGGCGAAGAAACAGAGAGAGAGAGCTGGGAGAGTGAATAAGATGCTTCTACCCTCTTCAGGTTGGGTGGTCTCTCAAACGGGTAACTTACATGCAAAAGACGTCTCCAAAACCGAGGCTAATGGGCTAGTTTAGCAATAAGCAATATTGTACTCACAGTCAGTCACTCAGGTTGAATGATGCATTCATTTACCTCTGGTGATGTGAATAATAAATACGCATACCTTCCTCTTCACTCCACTCTCAACACACGTAAAACACTCTTTTCCCTCTGTCTCACAAAATTCTCTCTCGCTGTGCTTTTAGTGCGAGAGCATTACAGAAACAAGAATTCGAGGTGTGCATGTTCTTTTTCCACCAGGGCATTTTTAATACAAAAACTCAAAACTTGTGTTGAAAGTCCTTAGCCAGCTTTTTTTCTCTTTTTTAGTCGTCGTAGCTCCATATGACATAATGTGCTAGTTTGTCCTCGTGCATTAATTCTGGCTACCCCTTCTGCCGTGAAATTATCACATTGTTCTCTTCAACTGTCTACCTGTCCTTTTTATTAGCTAATAGCTTACTCAGCGTTGGAGATGAGAAGCTTTATTGATCAAGTCTGTATCCAAAGACAATGGACATTTGTACAAGATTGCTGCTTTTAGCTCTTTTCACAAGAAATCTTCACTTCATCTTGTGCCATACTACTTGCACCTTGACCCTTTTTTACTTGACTTATGACTCATCTTTACTAGCTACTTTAGTATCCATTGAAATACGTTTTAAGATGAATGAATTTGCTGTTCTAGATTCATTCTGTAGTATTTACATTAAATTATTACGATCATGTCAAATACCTAACCACTATAGATACCGCTATATATGTGTGTAGGATAGTAAATAATAAATTAAATGTAGTATTGATTAATGAGTGCATAAAAATAAAAACCATGGCTGCTTGCATGCAATATCTCAAGTGCATGACTGAACGTTATGGCCAAGGGTAAAATGTTCCGATACAATTGCCAAACAGAATATTAAACACATGGGCGGGTATTTTGAGGACACAGACAGTCCAAATTCATTCAGAATTGTAAATAGTAAAAAATAGCTAAAATTTTTCAACAAGTGCAAGGGTGGGGGCGTATGGCGTAAACTCGAACTGTCAGAGGCATTAAAATCACTCTAACAGTATGAGATAAATATTAAGTAAACACATCACATTGCGCGTAACTACGTGAGCTATGTCTCACTGCTTTTGACTGTTTCCATATTATTCAATGTTCATGAATTTTTCATGTATATATTTATAAATATTTATGATGTAGGTATAATGTATATTTAAATATATATCACGTATATCACGTATTACTAAAATTAGAACAAATAACAAAGAGACTTTTCTCTTGAGGTTAAATAGCTAGGTTTGATTTTGTATGTAATAATAGGATTAATGAATTATTTGTTAATGTCAGTTATTTCATGGTAAAATTGAATGTTGAGAATGGAGTGTTTGTTTGTTGTGGACTTGAGCATTGTCTTTAATTGAAAATAAGTTTTGCTACGAGTTTACGGTTTATATTATTTACATTTAATCAAATGGCGGGTATTCCTCTTGGTTTGACTAGTAGTGTTTGTCTTGATGTAATTACAGTGTGTCCTTGGAACTAGGAATTGTGGAAACGAACGTCGCAATCATGAGCATGTAAGTACTATTTACAACAAGCATGGATAATTTAAAGTGTTTGTGACTCGGAGGCATATATGGATAATGTGACTGCACCATCATGTACCAAGTCGCATTACACACTGAGCTATTTAATAAATAGTGGAATACGCGGCTACTCTGGGAGTAATATTATTATTACATTTTGTAGGAGGCGAAACTTGGAGCAAAAGACATTTATTTGAGGGAAGTGAGTCGAAGGCATTACTTAGCAATAATATAATAGCATCATTTCACGATATTACTCCGAGAAAGCTGTAATATATATATATAGAGCGAATCTATTGGGTTGCTGCTCCACTACATAACATACATGTGTATTGTTTCTCATTTATTAAACGCTCCCGAAATAAGTTGTGTGGGAATAACAAGGAGTAAAAGTGAGTAAATAAGAACTAACGTCTGTAGCTAATATTATTTAAGGCTAGCATGTGTGGCTATCGACGCGATCAATTAAGGGTAGGCATTAAATATAAATATATGATTGCATGAGAGGTATTTAAGGAAATTACAGGTCACCTTATCGCTCTCAACTTGGAGTTGCAGCGGTGTTAAGAACTGTTGCCACCGAAGTTGAGGATTGCATGGCTCGAATCACACGCAAGCTGATTCTTTTAGCATCTCGTCTAATGAAATCAACTTGTTCCACACAGTCAGCTCAGTTTAAATATTCTGATGGGCTATCGCTCTTTCCGAACGTATAATATGTTCACCATCTAAACCATTTCTCTCTCTCTCTTTCTTGCTACTTACTCTAATACTATTATCGTAGCCTGGATCCATATCTGCAAATACATGTAGTTCTGTGTTGGCGAACAAGCTATATATACTCACAAACAACACAATCATCGGCAATGCTACACTGCTCGTCTATACATAAATACACCCACTATGTTCATATATCCACTAATACACTCCTATAATAAGAACACATGTATTCCAGTGCAGACAAGCACATGCAAGTGAGTAACCTCCCAAATGTCCATCCAATATTATGACCCTTTCTCATGTCAGAGAAGAATTTAGCATCAGTCCAACCAAATCCAATTGCCCATAAGCTCTGCCTACATCTTCTGTCTATCTTGCTCATTTTCCTACTAAGGCAAGGCCTCATACTCCGTCTAGTCCTCTCCAAAACATTCTTTCATTCAGACTCCAAAACAAATTCACTTACCACAAAATACATGCACTCACTCAGTCTCAGTCAGCTTTAACTTTAACACAATTTCTCGGCTCTATGTTTACTTACGTAAATATAGCGTAATGTTTTATACAGTGGCAGCTCAACCCAACACTTATTACTTCAGACGTATGTACTCAATGTCTATCATAATATACGTCTCTATTAATGTAGCATCGATTGATAGCCACTCTACTCAGCAAAACCAACAAACGCGTCTCAAGTCAACATTTACATGCCTTTACGTATTTAGTACAAAATGGAAAATGCAAACTACATTTTCTGACTAATATTTATAAGATTATCAATGTATAATTATCACAGGCAGCTTTTGTCGTAAAAAGTGTGAATCTATATAATTTCTTAGGTGTGACAACCTTGAGACTTTACAATCAGGTTTCAATGCTCTCACCATTATTTATTCTACTGGCACTATGGCTTTAATATAACTGTAGAGTATTTATTTGCATTGCATTTGAATATTGTTACGTTATGTTTGATATTTGTAAATTAAGGATATTTTATGCATTGTTTATTTTTTGGATTGATGAGCATTTGGAAGTATCAGCATCAGGTCTTCTTCCAATATTCTTTGGTGTCAATAAAATAAAGGTATTAAAGAATGATGTTGATTTTGACAAGCACTGGGGGTTATGGTGGATGATATCTTGATAAGATTGCCTGACATAAGATATCCACTTACGTACTTAAGAGCAATTTGTAATAATAGTAAATCTCTCTATCAGTGGATGGATATTCACATCATGCATGCATGTTTTCAAAGACTAATGGCTGTTATGATGCATAATAAGATGTAACTGAAGATAGGTAGGCAAAGGAGCAAAGCTACACTACGGATTATTAACTACATTATTATGTACAACGTGTATTTATACGCTTACTCGTCGAAAGGACGAACAGTCTCACTCGGCAGTGTGGCACTCTGCAATAATGCTGGTGTTGTTGTAACTTTGTAACTGAATGCATGGCACAAGCACATAACATAACATAATATCATGCTACATTACATTACATGGCACACTCAAATTATACCAGGACTCAACAAATATGAAATTACACACGTCTCTTGCATAATATACTTGAAGTACCTACATACTGTACACTGTAGACATAATATATTTTATAATGAAATGATATATGTACATATTTACTTAGTTATGATATATAGAGGTTATTGTACATGTATTAGTACCACTCTATATATTATTATTTTATAATAAGTATGTAGACGTAGATGTATGTATAATGTATGTATGTGTGTGTAATAATGCGGACGAGATTCTGTTGTGGACTCTCATGCTTTCTCTAACTCTTTGGTGTGGGCAGCTGCACCTACTAATTATCAGTTCTGCTCATTGTAATTAAGGTGCGAAGTTGAAATACAATTTGTCTGCAAGCTCGCCGGATACGAGCTCCGTGCCAAAATCCCACATTTGCTCAGTCAGTCAACATTAGCCAAACAGCTATAGGAACATCAACTCAGTCAGTTACACATTACATCATATATTTGTACTATAGTCGAAATTCTATTTTACTACAGAGAACACAAGGAGGATATAATATAGTACATGTGTTGAACAAATATATTGTGTGTGTAATGTACATAGCTGCAAGAACTGCTATATTAAACGAGGGAAGTGGTAGACAACAAAACACGCCAAGTGTGTAATGCTTTGCACAAAACCTCACTACTCGAAATATAATACTAAATCACAAACAGAAATTAGTTAGTGGTATGTAAAGGTATAATGCAGTATAATATTTTATAATGCTAAGTATATAGGTATGGAAGTTTAGTAGAGGAAATAGGTGTTCCTCCCTGTCTGCATGTTCATGCTACTAAATTCATGCTCATGTAGCTAAGTAAGTAGTAACCTCCTTGAAAATACAAGCTACTAGTTTATTACAAGCAGACGCACACGTAGAAATCAGCCTTCTGCTCACTTCTCCATTTTATTACAGTCATGATTTTCATTCTTGGATAATATACACAACCTATTTCATTCTTCGATATAGTCATCGTCCCTTTTTCTACCTTTAATACACTACACTTTTATTGTCAAAATATCGGACCATTTTTAATCTTTGTAGTCTTTCATGTCTGCCAGAACCGCTATGCTAGTCAAATCATGAACCTATTTCATGAAAAATGGTTGACAGTTTCAGAACAATGCATAAAGTTACTATAGCTATGTATTGCCGTGTTGTTACTCTAAAGCAAACCACCAATGCAATTTAATAGAAACGTAATTACTTATAAATAATGTAGTTTGCTAATAAGTGTTTTGAAATCGCATTAGAATCACGAGAATGACTAAGGAATGAAGTTTGTTATGGTCCCTTTAAATATAAGGGATTATTATTTTGCTAAGCGTAATTGTAGAGTATGGTGGAGGACAAGATATCGGATGAAATAATGGAATACTTACCCTAAGGTGCATTTGGGTCATGGGAACACAAAACCTGTGTACTGAGGCCCTTCATTCCACTGTTGTGCAATACAGTTAATTTTAGTGAAACAATATACCGGGTATTTCAGTTTTTTTCAGGTTAGCCAAATATAAAAATGAATGCTAATTAAAATACTCGCACTATTATAAATTACAATCTCACGTATATAAAAATTACATGCACAAATTTGAGTAGCGAAATAAGCTGCGATAGTTTACTCTTCTGGTTAATTATTAGTTTGTCAATAAAAATACCTTTGAAAAAACTTTTACGTCAATGTTTCATTTTATTTATTCAATTTATTATATAACAATTGGAAATAATATTTAAAATCCTAGAAGAGATATAGTAGTGAATGTATAGAATAAATTAATATGATATGATGTACTTAAATGAATATAATTTATAAATATGACTACAAATGTATATAATTGTCTTTTTTTAAGTGCAAAATGTTTTATTCACTTGTTATATTTTTCTGTTTTTCAATTATGTTGGTTTTTATAATGGATATTTAGAAAAAATAAGGTTAAATTACTGTCTCGTCTGTGCAAAATAATTAGTTAGGTTGTTGAGGGATTGGAAAGTCTCACTTTTGTTAATCTTGTTGTCGAGGTACCTTTATATCTTACTTTCTCTAGACAGAAAACCTTCTAATAATTGTAGGTTTAACTATCAAGTAGACTTTAGCAAATGGAATCGAGTGAAAAAAAAGCAAGGAAGCAGGCTCCAAAGCCAGATTTGCATAATGATTTTGGAGTATTGTTATTAGAGGTAATGGTAATAGTATAGTTGAGCGTATCAGAAATGAGGACACACACAAGTAATGTAATACAATACATTAGATGATTATTGTTTGCTTACAGAGTAGCTGAACTGCATGTTAACTGATCTCTACATCACTTAACCACTGGTTTGCATGTCGTATTATTTTTAATAACGTATTTATTATTTATTATCGTATTGGATTCATCGGAAAATATTTTTTATCAATAACAGTTAATGAATTATTGATTTGTGTGGATCGGTAAAACAAGAAGCCTTTTTAGAAACAATGTCCAATCAAAGTAAACTGAAATATGTTCATGCTTCTACAATTTTCAAAAGGGAACCGGTTATCTCTTCATTGAAAACAATAATAATATATGTAATAAGTATTAAACTTAATGAACGTGTGTGAGTGTATAGTTTTTAAATCCATTCATGAGGCATGATATGAGAGCAACCAAATATTTTTATTGTTACAATACAAGTTATTCCCTACATGTAACTAACCAAGTAGTAATTGAAAGGTCTTTATAAACAAATTACCAACAGAAATATTGA
This sequence comes from Pogonognathellus longicornis, assembly GCA_034694085.1. Classification (NCBI taxonomy): domain Eukaryota; kingdom Metazoa; phylum Arthropoda; class Collembola; order Entomobryomorpha; family Tomoceridae; genus Pogonognathellus; species Pogonognathellus longicornis. Next base: position 2,301 of record JAQFYB010001427.1, on the reverse strand, counting down.
CGCATTATTAAATAATCTTTTCTTAAATGAGAAAGATGATTGAACTTTTCTTCTGATTTCCTTACTGTGTGAGAGTAGGACTGTAAGTTAGCACAATACAACCATACATGCAATAATCTCAATATGCATGATATAAAATATAACTTGTATGCATCCGTATAGCTCTACATAGTACAGAAACTAGCAATTTCTGCCACCAATTCGAGTCTCAACGTCCCCAAAACATTAAAATTGTCTTGAGAAAAGATTGAAACGATTAAGTCAGCGAAAAGAGTTTTGTGCTAGTTCTGCATGATTTTACAGTTAGTTTCATTGTGCACATAAGAAACTCTAATCATGAAATTAAACCGTAACAAGTCAACAACAGTAGGTTATAATACATTGTTCAAATTTGTCGCTTGCTTTGTCACCCATTTTGGTAGACAAATTACTTAGTGTAACTGCATAGCTGTATGCATACCCATACAAATGCTCACTCAGCGGCATAATACAATTCTTTATAAGTATAAAACATATTTGGGCAATTTATTGCAGCTTTTGCATCCTGCTACGTTACAATTTACAAGACGTATACTAAATGGATATAAAAAGTTATAAAAGCAATCCATGGTTGCACTGTTATTATTTAAAATGTATCATAGAGACACAGTAAATGCTATGCAGCCTTTGAATTCGTGAGCTACATAGTAGGTATTATGTAACTATTAAGTAATTGCTCTATCCTACATGCGATTTAACTCGGCTCGGCTATTCTGGTGTAATGTGAGCGATCTCTATCAAAATACCTTAAGTACTGTACGGCGCAAAATTTCCTCCAATACGATCTATGCACAACCCAATTACGTATGTAGATTTTTCGAGTTTTGCTGTGATACGCGGTGGCCTACCGGATATGGCAATCACAGTAATACGTACGTATGTATACAATGTGATTTTAGAGGCGTACACTTCACCATACAGTCTAACTACAAACAAAATCCTAAACAACTACTATCATGAGCAAGCTCACTAACTTATACAATATTTACATTTACTTATAGATACACAACAATTCCTATTACACCATTTTTCATGAACATTAACAAAAATCAAATACTTAAAACTTTTCAGACGATGGAGCCAAACTTTTTATTTCATGCTTTTCTTACATTCATGGAAAAAATGAACAGGAAATCTTAACTGAGTTTTTCAGCACATTTTTAGTACACATGCAGGTATATTGCTATACCTATTTTATATTGTAATGCAGATTATAGTTTAGTACTGATAAAAATGCTCGTGTTTGCAATGTCATCAAACCAGATTAGTAATATGGTCAAAATAAAGGAAGTTAATGAAGTCATATAACAAGAACAAATACAAAAATCCTATTACTCGGTAAGCCGATTATAGACATGAGATATAAATCTTTTTTGACATATTTCTACTTATCATTATAAACAGAATCTATACAATATTTCCGTGGTTGCTATCATTACCAATGTGACACAGTATGAAACTAATGACAAGGAAAAAGTTAAAGTCATTGTACGATTGGGTGTTTTATGAAAAATAAAATACAATATGTTCAAGCATGTACAGTACACTCGCTGTAGTCGTGAAAGATGAAACAGAAGAAGATTATAAAAGATGTGGTTGTGCATATGTGCACATGTCTAAATCCATAGCTATTAGTACATAACGATTCAACGGTAAAATAAAAGCAGTTAACGATTCAATAACGACGGCATTAAAAATGATGTACACACAATCCCTTCAGAGAGTTTGCAATTTACTTTGTCAGAAGCGTTTGTTTGCTAGTTAGACTGCTACTTGTTAAAATTGTATTTCAATACATAATCCAAAATAAGTACTTAATCAAATAAAACACATTTTGTAATAAATACATATTGTGTTGCTATAGAATGTCATAGTTCAACCTCATTAAAATAAAAAGTGCTGCAGCCTATAGGAATAAGATACTATCATTGTCAAAGATGGTTTACCAGTCTGGTTACTATAAATTTAATTTGAAACAATCAAAGCTGTTGGTCCAAATAATAAAGAAATAGTATGTGGCTGGTGATTAAACTTATAGCATTAGGGACAAAAAGCGATAAAGAAAATAATCTCGTTGTGTTGTAGTCTTCTTTATCTGTGTGCATTATAACTCCCTGTTTTTTAAGTGGCGGCTGATGACGATTGTTAGTTAAAAGCGAACTGTTGAGTGATACACATAGTTTCTTATACAGGGTCTTCAATAAGTAACGATACGTGCATTAGCCCTACTCAAACTCCCACACTCGCCTATGCATTAAATCG
>JAQFYB010001426.1:0-32714 GCA_034694085.1 Pogonognathellus longicornis | reverse complement strand
CACATTGGTTAATAGTAAAGTAATTCACCTCATTACACACAATTAGCCATTTCATTGTACACATTTGTATGCAAAAGCTGTAGACAGGGAAAATTACTTTATTGTACTGTACACATACAAAAATTGAATAGTGGTAGTATACAATTAATATAGTCATACCTAGGTAGGCTATGTAAGCTAAAAGTAACTTCATTTTAGTGTAGATATTATATACTTATGTGTATATTATGGGTTCCAATAATAAACATTTTCTGTATACAGACGTGACATGATGAAACCTATAAAATTCAGTAGATCTAAAATATTTTAAGATTACAACACAAATTATCGGCATTATTGCATGAAAGTATTCATAAAAACATAACATGATGCATATTAATCTGAAAAGAATCGTCACAGTCCATTTAGCATGAAACATCTTCTTTGTTTCGGATGGGCAAGCATTTTACACTGCTGCTTAGGTAAGTAGGTAGGTACTACTTTGTATGTAATCACGTTTGCTCTAATGAGAATGAAGATTATGTAGTATCCATAATGAATACCTAATCACAATAACCAATACATCTTAGGAAAATGGTATGGCTTGTATTTATTATTACCTATGTATTTAAATTTGTGTACAATCGCGTTATGTATCTAAGTAATGTATTTATAGAACTTAGCTCATCTCCTTACAATCTATCTACTAATCAATCTCGACTCTGAATACCAACTTGAAGTTACGGATGAACACGCCATGATTCCTGTACAAAAGATTCATTTTCATTTTGTTTAGCTTTGTGTATAAAATACCCAGGATGTATACAGGTAGAGGTAGTACATGAATAAACAAACCAATATTAATACTAATACTAGTAGAACAGGTACATGCTAATTTTATATACAGGTTGATGTATTGCTAGAATCCCTTTATAATACAATATGTACGTTGTATGTAGTATACAAATGCAGCATTGTGCTTACTCGTCGCATTGAGGATCTTTAAAAGGAACAATGGATTGAGTTCTCTTGTTATTTCTATTCTAATACCTTTTAAGTGCAAAAACTCTTACTTTTCTGTTCTAGTTGTATTATTACTATTACTCCTGCATGCTATTGTTGCATTACCTATAATTCAATTGAAGGCAGTCCATGCTAAAGTCATATTATTACTGTTGAACGATTTGCCAGTTTTGATTCGACTCAGAAATTGAATCACCTCTTTTAGATGGGATGAATGGCTAATACTGACACATAGTTCTATGAATGTAAAATATATTACACATCTGTGTGTACATGAATGTTTGAGTGTATATTTGTATTTCTGTGTATTGAAGTATAATCGTAGCATTGAACCCATACAGATACATGTGGAGAATGATTTGCCTGTAGTTGGAGCACATTGCAAAGCAAATACATAAGTACAAGTAGTATGTAGCTCACCTCATAGCTAAAACTCTTTTGTTATTTAGTTATCTGTGCTGAAATCAAGTTGTGTGTGTTCCTTTGACTTATTCATCTAAATGCGTATATGCAATTTAATGCAATAATGTAATGGAACAATGCTTAGCATTTATCGTAGACAAAGTAGACATGTTACTTAATCTTTATGAATCATCTTTTTCATTTCTACTCTGTGGTTCTATTATTGTTACTGCTACATATTTATTAATAGAATTTATGATGCGCTACTAATCTTCGGCTCAGTTTGTATTTGTCGAGTTTGATTTAGTCTTTGTTACAATTTCTACTTGTAGTTGCCTACAACCATCATAAAGAGTGAAGAACATTGTGCAGTGTGTGCTAAATAGATTACTACATAAAAATTTATTTGTTTTCTTGTCTCTCAGTGGAGTATGCTGTGTTGTGTATGTAAAATAATTCATTTTTCAAAAGTACTAGGTATGTCATATGCATATATACTTAGAAGTACCTAGGTAAACTCTATAATGTTATCGTCGCTTGTGCATTGAAGTACAAGTGCAAATAAAAAATTGAGCTTGTGCTGCCACTTGAGATTCGATTACTATTATTCACTCGTCGCCTTGCCGTCCTCTGCGCAAAGGGTAGAAAAACGAAGAACAAGTTTGTGTGTATAATAAATATATTTGTGATGATTTGAGTCGAGTCTATGTCTATGCGATACCCGTGCGAACGCATATGTAGAAAATAAGCCTTCCAGCGAAAACTCATAAATTATGGTGGCAGGAGCAATAGATGGGAAAATATGAAACGAATGCTATTTCTTCACATAGAGATTTCCATGGTAGTTCTATGCTTGATGCATACTACATTCTAGGTACACACATTGTGCCAGTATAAAGTATAGAGTCATACACGAGAGATTATTATGCTATACACCCTCATGGTTAGCTAATTAAGTGACCTTTACGGCTGATGCTTCTTCAGCTGCTTTGATGCTTAGCCATGTGTGAACACATATCATTACTTTACCATTCCCTGCTCTAACCAAAAAGCTTCCAAACATAACTTCTCTCAAGGTAAAGTGCTTTAGTGCTTATACAAGAGGAAAACAACGGATATTATACAAATACTAGGAATATTGAGCTATCTTCACATTGTGGAGTGCATGCACGGCATAGTGAGCAAGGTGCAGCCAAAATGAGCCAACAGCTATATGTATTAACATAACTATTACTGACTACCACCACCACTACGTCTTTCTTGCCTTTTTCTCAGGCACACAAAACAAAGCAAGACCAAATAGCCAAAGAAGATCCAGTAACTCTCATTCTCGTATCTTATCATCGTAGCGTGTAGTACAACTGGAAAAAGTGGCATTTACACGATGAACTTTAGCTTCACATTTGCATTCATCTGTGCTGCTCAGCACCAGTGGAATATATTGTTGAGATGTATACGGCAATGATATCTAATAAACACTTCAACATGTCCTGCTTATACACTCACACTTCTTCAACCTCAATTTATTTAATATACAGAACACATCGACGTATCTAAACTGCTATACAACTAAAGCACATCTCTATGTATTATATGTACATAATTGTGTAGAAACAGCTTCCATGTGTTTTCCTATATAATATTCTTTTTACACAATGATGCGGCATCCCATTATTATTTCTACATTATACACACACACTACGAGTCAAGCCAAGTCAATAGGCAAAGAAGCTACTTGTATTATTATTATTTTCGGCTTTCATGGGTGTAGCGTGTACATTTCGTTGTCAATTTTTTTCACTGGATACACTTGAGTTATTTTTCTTTTTCTCTATTCACAAAACTGGCAATCTGTCTGTATAACTAAACTTAGTAAACAGAACACACACTAATACTACACATACCAGGAAACTTATGAGAATACATTTTTGTTGTTACTTTTTTCTGTTAAATATATTGTAAGCAAGAATAATTCTATAGTGTGTGTGACTGTGACTGCATAGCTATATAATACACAGATTTTTCTTGTATTATTTAAATTAAGGTAGGTATACTATAGTATGTACAACATAAGAGTCAAGTAACTAACACCCTTTTTCAATTCTACGAACACAATTATGCTCGAAAAGTCAAATTCTATGTGTATCTTTAAACATTTCAACAAAGTGAAAAGGGTACTTGCAAAAAATCGTTGCGACTCACAATCAGACTCCAAGTCAGTTAGTAAAGCAGTAATGCAGAACATAACTAAGGGTCTAATTGTGACGTGGCAATGTAAAATGGAAATCATTCTCCAGAAGAAGCTTCTAAGATCTTGTACAGTCAAAACTAGCTAAATCCCTTTCTCCCAATTCGAATGTATGGTCATTAGCACTTTGCTGGCGCTTCTTAGTCTACACATATAAAGTGTAAAGCAAGTTCATTGTATATGTACGGTGTATATGAATACAGGCACGCTTTAAGTGACATTATTAGATTGTCAAGTCGGATCTTGTTGGAGGGAGTGGTAAATACTTTTAAAATAACCTTATACGATAGTATTGTATTTAGAAGTCATCTTCATGTTCATGTCTCCTTGTGTCGTGTGAATTACATAACTGTGTAGACCTATATTACTATACAGTTTGGTAATGTACCACTAGCCTGGCACACAATATAAATGGCAATTACTTGACAAGAAAGGCAAACCAAGTTTGGTAAAAGACAATTGTTAAGTATTTATTGAACTCAGAAGGAGCAACGAGTCTCGTGTACAAATGAAGGAAACAGTTAGTTAAGTAATGCGAAAATGCCAATGAAATGACTCAAAGAAAAGAATAGAATGTGTTTTTTCTTTCCAGCAGCTTACTGTTGCTGCGTGTGTTTAGTAATAGCAGTCATTGTAATCCACAACCATATACTACAGTACTACGAGTATCAATATCGCATCAAAGAAAAAATACTTGGAGTTACTCTTCAAAGTAAAACTATTACATGTGCATTGTTATTTCTCATTAGATAAGAATACGTGGGATATAATAGCATTCTTTCTGTACGCGGAATTGATTATCTTGCATGCACATACATACACACACCACAGTTGGCTACCTTATTGCTTGTTAAGGTACGAGAGACTTAGTTATTAGATGCTCACATAACACACATTTGGGTAGATACCTATACCTACGTATCAAATATTTACTACTACGTAACTAACGTACATAATGCTAAAGCTCGTTTACTTCGTCTTCATCATGCAGTATTTAATCTTGCTTAACTTAACTGATGCCACAGACTCTAGCCATAGTATATATAGGTATAATACACACTTAGTTGTTTGTTGGCAAACTTGTGTATTTCTAGGTGTAACGTATGGTGAGAGTGCGACTGGCTCATCCTCGTCACTCGTATTACCTACTACAAGAATGTCTCAAGGCGAGACTTGCTTTTATACCATTGCAATCCCACAAGATATGTCGTGTGCAATACTATCACGCAGGATTAGCCACCTATACTGTATGTAACCTTAGAATATAGGCATAGGTACCTATTAACAGAGAGAGAGACCGTTGAGCAAAAGATTTGATTCCGAGACATTTCGCATGAGTCGTAGACAAGATTGAACTACATAAAAGCTAAGAAACTGAGTTATTTTGCTAGTTAAGCGAAAATAAGAGGTTTGGTGTGGAAAAATAGTATCGAAGTAGTACACACTTAATATTAGAGTAAAGAATTGCATCTTGCATTCATTTTCGGTTTCGTCAGCCAAAACGAAGTCAGAGCCACCGAAGCATCTTACAAGCCAGTCGAACACTTGACTTGGCTGGTGAAGCCTACGCTAACTGAATTCTGCTCAAGTAACGTGCATTTTACTTGTAAGTTGTACTACTACTTGTCTGAGCATATTATTATATCTAGTTGTTACCAGTGTATTGTATTTGTATCTCTCTGTACGAGAAGTTACTAAAACTTAACTGCGTAAACGTTAACTCCTTCAAACCTCCTTGCCAGTTAAAGATATTCTGTTGATGTGGACTGTAATAGCTGTTGAAGTAAGGATTGTATCTCTAATACACTGTATATACAGTACACTATGTATTGTGTTGTATAGTATTTGGAGTGTATAGCTATAACTGCATGCAAAAGGACAAGAGCTATATTGTGTTTAAGCCAAATGCTGTATATTAGTTGGTGTGGATGGAAGGCAGTGAATGAGAATGAAGAGTCTGAAGACACTGAAGAGTAATGCAAGTGTGAGTTAACCTTAAAAGTGTGCAAGAACTGAGTTAGAGCTGGTTTACAACAGACACAGAGCGTGGTGCAGGCTTAAAGGAGATAGACACACGATGCTGCAGAATGATATAAACGACCGAAGCAAATGAGTGCTTAGAACTACCTTCGTTTGCTTGCCTTAAGACTTTATTGTAAGTTAACGTGGGCTCGTAACGATCTGCTTTTACAAAGAGACTCCGTGCTTATTTACAACGAGACTTTCGTAGGAATTACTCGTTGCATTCATCTCTGAGTTGTGTCTCTGTGTGTCTCTCTGTCTATGTGTGTGTAGTAGTAGGAGTGCAGTGGCAGTAGTTTAAGTTCGCACTTTACTTTACCAAAGCTGGATTTTGTTCTGTCGTCCGACAGACTAACAAGAAACGAACGACTCTTTTCTCTCTCCCATCAGACACTTAAAATCGGCATCCGTATATATTAAATGAGTGAAGTCTATTTTTGTAAGAGAGTAGGGTGCTAGCTCCTCCTCGGGTCCCTATCTGATTCTTTGCAAAGTGAGCTTTAAAGGCTCTCTCGCTAAAGTCACCCAGAAAATAAAGAAATATCACTCACGAGTTTTTGTTCGAAACAACAAACGAGTTGGCTTGTGCTGCGTTTAATTGACGGGAGTCGTCATAAATACGACACCGACACGGCCAAACTCTCAAGAAACAAAGTTGCGTCTCGTGATTCGTTGTTTGTGCAACTGGCTCTGCTCTTTGTGGATTTTAATGTGTTTCTTTTCCTGACTCACCACTACACACTGCATTTTATACATTACATTACATTAGTAACGTTCCAAACACGAGGAAGTAAACACGAAAGACCAGAACGTGATGGTACTGACTATTTGGAGGTAGCTGTGAAGTGCTAAGTACTCAAGTACTATACTTATTATTAGTGCAGCAATTATATTTACGATTCCAAGTACAACACCTCGCTTCAACATTATAACCAATATTTGTTTACAGACCATAAAACTCACTCGGACAAATGGAAACAGGAACTGAGGCAAATTATTCTGAAATCTACATGCAGTATTGCCATTATTAGGGATACACCAAAAACAAGAGTTTTTTATGAGATTTTATTGGTGCAAGTACAACATAATAACATAAAGCATAATAAGTACCTACCTAAGAAGTTTACACTGCTGCGTCTATAAATAAATAAATAAACATATCAAAGTTCAGAATTGCAAAAGATAAACAAATCAGGTACCTTATAGGTTTTTACGCTCAATAAAGTTGTTATATGACACATTGTTTTATGTGCTGCTTCAGTGTGCACTCAAGTCACGGGGAAACACGTAATAATTGTCTATATGCTTTAGTTTCCAAGTTAAACACTGTTATCTTTGAAAATAGTGGTTTGTAAAGTGTCGCCAGTATACCGGGACGTTTGTGGTTATTTAGGCATATGGGTAATAACAGTTGAGTAAGAAAAGTGGAGCATTATATGGACCCTATCGTTAGAGACATAAGCAGTTGATATTACATCAGAGAACGTTTTGTTTGACCTGTCTTTAGAACTACGAGCAACTCCTACTAAATACACTTGTAAGCAAACATTGAAAGTGTTTCTCAAGAGACTTTACTCATTCACGCTACTGCGGGAAAAAGTATTCATAAAGCAAATAATTAAATCAAACGCTAGTTGAGTTTTGGTTGTAAAAGACCTTGTTTAATGTGCATGAAGTAAATTAGTGTTGTATTTGTACACAAATCTACACGCACATAACATAACATACTAATATTACAGTCATACATTTACATTACCATTTGAAGTCAAAAAAAATTGGGAAAAAACCGGAAATGGGATCTCCATTTGCAATGAAGCATCGTCGTAACCCAATCCATGGGATGTCTTTGGCCCTGCATTCATCTCTTTCTACTTCTACTCCGAGCGTAAGTCAAAAAATTATGACTTGTGTTTTCCCAACACTTGCACTATCCGTATCTGTATTTGTGCATCTGTCTTACGCTCCACTCTGACATACATTTACATCACGAGTACAACCCTTTCAATGACATAAGCAACACATCATATCACACACACACCAAACCAACACGACTCAAAGATAACTTATAATTTTCTCCCCAACTCTTGATAGTTGCACTACGTATGACGTAATGCTATCTCATCCCCACCCTCAAATCTTTCGGGAATTCAAATAGCAACACTATGTAGTAATCAGTCGCATAAGTATTTAGCATACAAAAACCACAATACAGCACTACACAAAAATACTTACATGTATCTCAAACACGTACTTTCCTATATATGGAATGATTCTCTGTGTACACAAATATTATGATATTTTAGTAGTATTCCCTTTTGCATACACGAATCACTATGTACTTTGTACACCCTAATGCATTTCCCATTCGTTCCTCATCATAAGAAATCTTAGTGAGGTATTTGAACAGATATGGTGGCATTTCGTGTGTAAGTGTTGCCATCATTGACAAGCAAATGAGACATAATGACAGCCATTCACATTTACAATATTTGTATCATCTTTGTAATGTGTGATTGATGCACAAGGTAAATGTTATTTTGAATGTTTCTGTCCATGTGTCCCCTTCCACAAATGCTTCATCCGTCTTAATCGCTCCAACCATTAACACTACAGGAAGACATTTAATTTTCCATGGATATCATCACAATCACCTCTCTCTATCTCTGTGTGTTTGTACATACTAGGAGTAGGTAGCTAGCTAAATAAATACATATCTTGTATACAGATAGTTGTATATTGCTATAAAGGTGTAGTGCTAACAAATAATTTTATGGTTCACATTTAAAGGATGATGTAATCTAATTTAACGCTTGAGGAATCATTTGTTGTGTGTATGCAAACTTTGTTTGTTGATTTGATTGCGGTGTTGAAAGAAATAACTTTTAGGACATGACTTGGACGAGATTAGTTGAAAAGAACGAAGAGCGAAAGTAAATGCTTCGTGAAGTAAATTAGTTTGAGTAGAATATAAGTAGTAAAGGGGAATCATGGGCAGTTATTATTATATTGCATTTTACACAGACATGTGTGTATTTGCAATACACAGTGAAGAATTATAAGGCATTTGTATATATGTAGTAATATGTACCATGTACAAAAGACTGTAGATATTATTGGTACGTGGCATACTTCAATCGGCATCTTTACGTATGTACTATAAGGGTATATTTTGTATAAAGGATTTATTGTATATATTATCATAAATTTAGTATAGAGTGTTGGTAGTATATTGGTGTGTAATGTAGTAAAACAAGATTGCAGGGGCTTGAAAGTGTTTTAGTAGGAAGAGAAGTAATTAATTCTGCTGAAAACCATTAAATCTTCCAAAAGGCATATCATGTTACGTACGATTGCTACCACAGTTTGCTAGAGCAATAAGGAAATTATTTTTTAAGAAAATACTCACATAAAACATATCGCCATGCATAACTCTATTAAGTCAGTGTTAGCACAGTAGTTATTTCCATTATTTGTATTTGTTTTTCTCGATTGTGAAATGAATGAAGTGTGTAAATAAATATGGATAAAGGTGTATATGATCTAATGTGTGTACGAGTGTTCTAGATTAAATTGTATATTTATGTTTGTTGTTCACAACTCAACAGTTATGGTGTTGGGATAGTGGTAAAATCATTTACAGCACATTTTTAAATTCTCAATATGAAATTTCGTACACTATTGTCCTATTGTTAGACTCTAGGTAAGTAATCGTTAAGGAATTTCATGTTCAATATTTTTCATTTAGTGTGGCAGTAGTAGTAATACTTGTTCGAGGTATGTATGTACTTACATTACAACAGCAGCTACGAGGCGCGTTAGTAACATTGTGCCTTAATTGGTTAGTGTTATAGTAGGAGCAGGTACGAGTACCATACAAATGTTTTTGAGTTAACTTCCTTGATTTATAATGACAATAACCAAAGAGGAAATTTTTGAGAGTGAGTATTATTTTGTAGTAATACCTATACACACAGATACAGAGTTTTTCCTCCTTAGTACATTGCATACCTCTATAGATTTTTGTATGGCATTCTTTATACATTATTGCAGTATTGTATCTACTAATATAACTCAATTTCTCTTTGTTCTTACCAATATATTAATCTTATTTTTTGAAGTTGAAATACTTTAGACAGGCAAGTCACATCGAATAAAATAATGCACTTTTACAATTAATATCGCCCACATGAACAAGGAATATGTTTCTGATTGAGCTGTTTTGCACAGCCATAAAAGTATTTTAAGAATCTGTTCATGTCATAAATTGCTTCAACACAGACAATCATTATTTTTTCAATGGAACAAGCGAATTTATATTAGTGTATATAGTAATTTGATACTTATGTTTGCAGATTTGGAGTGTGAGACTCAATATTTTTATGTAGGGAAGAAGTTTTTTAGTGTGCAGAACTAGTGCTTACAGTGTTTAGTGTGTTGGTTTATATTTATATACATACCTAGTAATGAACAGTTGGTTAATGATGAGTCTACTTGATCTGTAATTGGCACAAAAGTACAGTAAGAGCAGCTACAACTACATAAGCATACATGGGCAACTTGCCGTTGTGTATTGCTATAGCTGAAAGAATGAATTCTGTTTTGAGATGCATTTTCAACAAGTTTTTATTAAATTTTTATCTGTTAGGCAGACGAAGCCGCTTATATAGCGCCTTTTGTCTGTTGCTGCGATTAAAACGAGGAAATCAAACACGGTATCGACATATAAAGCAAAATTGAAAGATGCACTGCATGTGCAAAAAGTTTGCACTTGTTTATAATTCAACATACACAGAATTTCTTCAGCTTTTGGAAAGTTGTTAACAAATGGAGTAAGACTGATGATGGTTCACTATGAAATACTACAATGAGCCATATAATTCAAATGTGCACAATGTACAGGCGTAGTAGGTAGCAAATTAGTAGCTTCAGGTAATATAATACTTCGACCTTCAAACATTTAATTATATGTGTGAGCAATGCATTTGCACATAGAGACTTTCTTTATGAGTTTAGGTTTACGGGTTATATATCCATATACCTACATACATCAAAACATTTGCTACAATAAAAATTCTTTACAAATCATTGCTAATGTTAAAAAAAGAAAAGTTTGCTACATAAAAAACAGTAAATTTAACCAGCTTTTGATTACATTCGAAATTTTGGATTTCAAATGTGCTTTACAGTTTGAATTGAACCTCATTGTCATGTTTTGACATTCAACTCTGTGTGAATTCATTGTACAATAAAACTAAAGGTACCTACACACAACCTACATGAATAGCGGTGACACTCTCTGTGTTGCACTCCTGAATCAGATGAAATTTGTGACACTTTTCATTGTTAATTAATGAATGGTTGCGATTACAATGCAATTACAATAACAATCCTGAAACTCTTGGCACAAAAGGCAACGGATGATAGTAATCAATAGGATTAGCGAATAATAAAGGATGTGTGGCTACGATTTTTAATTAAATGAACGAATGATAATTTGCAATGGTCGAAAAGATAAAAGAAAAATACTTAATGACAACCTTCGAGTTCGATTCCGATTCGGTTACGGTTGCACACTACCATGCCAGATCTTTAACAAGTATGATAAGAACACTTGGTTTGTATTTGTAGCATGATGTATTCTATTGCTTAGTATACCTAAACCAGTGGCACTAGCAGATATACAAGGAGATAATATGTAACATATGCTCACTTCCCTTTCCGGTGCTTTTGGTGTAGTGCCTGTAGTGTGGAGTGTACTCAAATAAATGGCCGAGTTGGACTCATTGCACTGCAATCTGCAAAACTGTTCTGCCCAACGCATATACACAAATATCTATAGTGCAGATATTTATTACGACTATCTTAGAATTCTTCGTAGTGCACATGTAGTTATTACGTGTTATTATTAGTTTGTAACATACACCCCACTTTTTGTATACATAGGCATGAAAAAGTAAATTCCAGTATGTATTATATTTATTTTATACCTACTGCACATTCGGTAGCTTTAAATAAATACACATGCAGCATAGGCACCTACATATTATTTATTAGCTATAAATATCATTAACCCTTTCAAAATCTGTTTCGTGTAGGCATTACATTTTATACGAAGCATTAGTAGAGAGATACACGATACACTCGTTGTAAAAGTTGCACTATTGCTTGTAGTGATATTCATTGCCATTTTATGCTCTGCATGACTTTGTAAATCACTCATATAAATATAACACATGATACACTGAAACGAATTTTATTACTTTTATAGAATTAGGCACGTCTAAAGTAAAGCGAGTAGTGTATTACGTATCGTTGCCCATGTAGTTTACACAGCACGCCTATTATATGTAGGTACTACAGATATTATGTACACATTAGTAGTATTATGCACCAAATATTTCAAACATTAAGGTTTCAGTGTTCAGAGTGCACGTATCTACGTAAATTATGTATTTATTCGCATAGGACATAGACACACATAACTATGTAGGTAGATTTATTTTGTGTAGGCAATAGGTATGTAGAATGTAGTGAAGTGAGATAGACTGCTGACAATTGTGTATTTAGTTTTACGAATGAAGCATAATAATAAATATTATCATAGTGTGCAATTTACTGTACTATTACACGGTTTATTACTGTTATGCCAAGCAATGAGTCAATAAACCAAGTGTCGAGGTAAATGTCACAGAACAAAGACACAGAAACAATATAGTACAACTATGCAAAGTGGTGGTAGTAGAGTAGGAGTGTAGTATAGAGATAACACAACAGTATTATTATTATTTTATACACAGTAGCAACAATTACACGCAACACCACACGTGAAATGCTAGATGTATAGATGTACAATACATCTTGTAAAGGCTTCGCATCCTAAAGCAACTGTATTTATCTTAAAAAGGAAGGTGGCTTTATGTTGGTTTGGAGAAAAGTTTATTTGCTTCTCTATATTGAGTTTACAATGCAAACCTACGTATCTTTACCATGCCTATCGGATTTCCCTTATATTCTTTGTAAACTGTGCTTATCTTAGTGCAAATTGAAGAGAATAGTACGCCATGGGTTCTTGAGTTTATTTCACATGACACAAACTGCCTACACGCATCTAAGAGACGTTCTATGAATTTTAGTATCTATATATACAGAGTAGAGTCAGAGTGAGATTGTTGTGGATGATGAAAGTATCAGTTTGTTCTGCTGTATTGTAAAGCAAACATTTTCTGTTGCAAAGTGCAACAAAGGCAATGACAATGACAATAGGGGGTAGATACGCCAGCTCGAGCAAGCAAAACAACACAGTATGACATTGTACTTTGAAGTAAGAACTAAGCATTGCTGCAGCATTTTAGTATATCTGTACTCTGTACATAGTGTGATAAGCTCTATCTCTGAATACAGTGCAAGCACATCTACATAACGCTAACAGCACAATTTTAAACAAAATCATAGAAATGAACAATTGACAATAGGATCTTTAGATACTTCATAGCATTAGTGGTGGAGTTGTGTGCATGTGTTGAGTTGAGTACAAGTACAAATTTAGCATCACGAATCGATTCAAATCGATTTGCTGTACCTAATTCATGGGATGAGGATGAGGAGGATTCTCCGGACAATAATTTCAAATTCATAGTGATGTCTTGTTCATCCAATGTTTTCAGAGTAATGTGTAGTCTTAGTCAATTGTTTCTTTGTCCAACAGATGTATACATAAGGGCTACGATTGTTTATATTTCACTTCGCGCATTTTTCACAGATTTCCATAGTTTTTGTATACCTACCTATACACTACCTATACACTTATTTTGATAAAGAGTGAATTTACTATGGGAAAAGAGAAGGACAAACGAGAAAAAGTTATTTCCCATTTTTCTCAGAATTAAAGTCTGCAATTTTTTATTGTACCTACATAACTATATAGTTTTAGTATTATATCATGCAGATATAATAGAATTTTGCCATGATCCTGTTTTGCTTAAGTTATTTTATTTTGGAGATCTGTATATGCATTCTCAGACTCTGACTGGTATTGATGCATTAAGTAGAAATACATTACAAACAGTGCTATCAGATTTATATTGTAAAAAGAGTAGGAATAATGTGGTTTTGTTATTGTTATGTAAAGTGTAAATATTCATGGATTTTTTGTGTAAGCACTTCGTAATTCGTGTAATGCACTTCACAGTACAAATGTAGTGGCTAATAGTTATGACTGTGACGATAAAATAGAAAGAGGTATTAAATGAATTTGTTTTCACGCTTGTAAGGAGAGACAAAATGCAAAGAGAAGCCTAAACTACATACATACACCTCAACAGCACACTATTATGCATATATAGTAGACTTTTGACATTACCCCTAATTTTTTTGGCTTTAATGTTGTGTCTATCTCCAGGAAGTTGTTTGAATGAATCAAATCAAATCGTCTCGTCATATAATGAAATGTAAAAGTGCTTTACAGTTCCACCCATCCCATCCTATCATTATTTTAGTCATTACACGCAATTGTGATAGCTTTACAGAGTAAAAAGCATTAAATCCATAATATACACTTAGGCAGCCCTCGAAAAACTTTGGTTTACACAAAGAGAGTGTAAAGTTCACCTGTATTGTATTACCCAGTAGGATGTTGTTACGTAGTGGTAGAAATGGAATAGGTCTAGCGGTGGCAGTAAAAGTAATGGGTTCATAAAATACTTAAACAAACAGGGTAGATTCTGTAGCTTGTGAATAATAACACTATATACAGAGACCATTAAAAAACTTAAATACAAGATAATGATAACAACTTAGTTCTAGCTGTGTTGTGTGTACATTACTATTGCATGCACATTGCAACGCGTTCCCTAATAAGCTCTTAGTACACACAATTGAAAAACAAAGTCATTAGGATTACATTACATTAGTAGTACACAGGAGATTTATATGAAACCATTCCATAACTCGTAGTTACTGTATTGGAATCTCTTAACGAGTTTATAGACATCATACTGTAATAATACTTGCATATGGAGCAAAGTCATCGTCATTATTCGTCAACGCACATAATATAGGTAGGTAGGTATATTGATAAATAGCTCACTGTTGTGTAGCACAGCAACATTTGCTGTCAACTGTGACCAAAACTCATAATAATAATTACACATGCAAATAAAAGTGAACTACAACATCATAGAATACACAGAATACAACTTGACAAACACAAACACTCTTTCTCGTACATATAATATTCTATGCACAATACTACTCTATACCTTAGATACCTATTAGATGCACGTCGCAATAAAAATGACACCGAAATTCCTTCTACCCCTCATCTGTGTGTAATTTACACACACATAGTACATACACAATTTAAAGCATCACAGAATCACAGTAGGTAGGTAAGAAGAACATTGTATGAAAATCGAAGCACATCACATAGTACTTATCATTATTGCCTGTTATTTATTACAAAACGTCTGCATTGTTTGGGCATGTATATTATATACGATGAAGTTTGAATTTAGTTTAGTTGAGTTCAAATTCATCTCATCTCATGTCAGTCAAGTCAGTGCAGCGTGTTACACAGTGAAGAGGATCGTTTTGCATTTTTGCATTCTGTCCGCGTTTGGATTGTTCAAATTTTATTAGATGTACATTCATCGAGTAACATTACATGACAGCAGGAGAGTTACACATAAACATAATACATAGTTACATACAACTACTACACCATCACCACCCCCGTCCTGTCCATTACCATTTCAATCAACTTACGACTAGTGTATAGTAATCTCTGTGTACACACACAAATACAAAAACACTATCCCATACTTACTATACACGAATCGAAAGAGTTAGCGTTACTTGTTGCTATTACATTACTATAAGGCGGCTCGTCATGTATTGTATTTAGTTTACGTTTAGGAACTTTTGGTGAGCCACTCTGGGTTTAATATTATTCCACTGAGTTGCCTGTGGAGTTATACAGTGAAACTTTGCGTGGCTTTGGTTTGACAGCAATTGCCATTCTAGTTACTACTTGTACACGTATAAATTTTTGAGCTCATTGGGATTGTCTGTTTTTTCTGCATCCTTTTTTGACAAAATGGGACAACAACAGGAACTTCCGTCAGTTGCATCGATGAGAGACAAAGCTCAAAAGGTCGGCCGACTCAAGAAGCTGAGTGGAAAGGGCATTTTGACGGCTGGCACTTGGAGAGAGAGATTCTGCCTACTGGTCAAGAGCAAATTGTATTTTTACGAGAGTGAAGTAAGTCAACGATGTTCCCTAATCTTCCTTTTCTAAAATTTTATTTAATTTAATAGCATTACAGATTTTCCGGTTGTACTATATTGTAAACTTAAAAATTCAATGTGCCAGCTTTTTTGAAGTAAAGATGTAAATTTTCGTTAGTTATGTAAGGTATGAGAAATTTGTGTGTGGATTTATTTTCCAGGACAGTTCAGGCTCTGAGAAATCGGCTGGATTTGTGAATCTCGAGTATTTCGATACATGCACGGAAGCTTCTACAAGAATGGCACGAAAAGCAACAAATGTATTTGTCATTGGATCGACTGAGAAAGGATTTTTCGAGTCTCACTCGGTAAGGAAGAGAAATACAAAGTTCACACTCACGACAATAAAACATTCATCTCCCTTGCTCTGCTTCTACATATACACAAGAACAAGTTTCCTTTTCTTTACTTTTATTACCAAAGTAGGTAATTAGGCACCTAAATAAGTAAAGCAACTAAACTTACGGCTTTGTACGTTATTTACTCACATACAACAACAATGCACTGCACCAATAGTATATATACGGACAATACAGTTTTAAAGTTAATTTACACAAAAAACGAGGATAGTACTACCATAATAGTAAAAGAACACACATTCCATAATACATTTAACTCGCGTACATTACATACCTACGTATTTTTGCGTGTTCTGTCTTACTTGAAGGAAAAACAGCCCAGAAATGCAATAATACGGAGATTAGAGTTAGCATAGGAAAATCAAACAGGTTTATTTAATAGAACTTTGCTCACTTTACACTTTACACCATTATTCATTTAGCACATTGGAATTACAACATATCCTGTTATCAATCAATTATTAATTTCAGCTTTTAGCTGTAATTGTCTCCTGCCAACTGTTTATCAAAATTGGAATTCATCCACACTGAAAAGTGTATAAAATTAATGTTCTTAGGTCCATATTTTTTCATGCACCTGCATTCCTCATTGAAGTCTTGTAGTATAAGTATGCAGTATGTAATTACAAAAGGTTGTGTCTCTTGTCTTTTGCCTTGTGTCTATTCCACTATCAATCAATTACAGTAATTAAGATGAGATGTAAAAGACCAAAGTATTATTTACCCTTTCATTCTTCTATATACAGAATGTGAATTGATTGGACATTGCCATTGCATTTTATTTTGCATTGCATTACAACTATTAAATAGCTAAAGATATACAACAACAGTTGAATTATTTGCCTTGCAGTTAGTTGCACCATTGCTTGAATGAAAAATCAGATATTTTATGCAGCTTTGTAAATGAATGAAAAGATTCAACGATTCAAGTAGGAGTTAATAATAATGGAAAGTAGTCTATAAAATGAATTAGACATCGTTCGTAGGTGTTTATAGCTGCATAGCAAGGAATAGCACACGTTAACAATGAGTTGTGGCTTTGCCTCTAAGTATTTGTGCCAAAGCAGTCTATCAAAAAATTTATTTGATTTTATTGTTGTCAAACAAAAGCTTTCAACTCGTTGTTGCTGATGTATTTGTACTTTTATACAAGCATTGCTTGTGGTATTATACAGGTAGAAGGAGCGGACAGCTCGATAACGTAATAAAATGGGCTTTATGGCTTTTCACTTACCATCCATGACTGTAAATGCAGTATTATTTATTCAACTGGCTATAAATGCATATTAATAATACCGTATTATAAGTACGAGTCGTATTATGTAAATATGAAGAGTAAAGCCACAGAATTCATTTTCTGTAAAATTTCTTGACAATTCTCCCATTCACGTTTGATTCTTTGAGAAACAATCACAAAATGCAATTTAACACAAGGCAAGGCGAAGCCCTAGTTGCATGCGGCTTATTGTTACATAGTTTCTAGCTAGTGACTGCTATGATGCAGGCTGTAAAGGTGACTTCAGTGATAAATGCGATAGCACAATGAAATTCCTTGTACAACTTGGGTTTACGTTTAACTGTGTAGGTATGTGGGATTGGGTGTAAACACAAAGCAAAGATGTATTTTATTATAGTGGGACATGACAGAAAATGAAAATCCCATTCGGCATTCTCACACAATAATGCAATGTACTTTGATGTAATGTGTTGGTAGCTACTGTTGCTGTCATTTACATTAGTACTGGTATAGCAGTGTTGTTTGTGGCTGTGTGGCTCATGTTTTTCTCTAGGAGTATTTGAGGGAGATTGATGCGGCAGTGTGAGGCTAGGACTCATTGTCATAATCTTATTGTAGTGTCATAGCAGTCATAATAATGTTGCATCACATTGCTGTTACAGCTGCATGCAGCAGTATACAATTAGAATTAACCATTAGGAAACAATGAATCAGGTTTATTCTCATAATATTATTATCCTTACATATCACAAGAGCAGTAGTGCATTGAAAAAACTCAGAGGATGAAGATGGTTCATCTTGTGAACTGTGCGAGGAAGAAATAACATGTGTTTACTATAATTAGATGGAGATAGAGTTGAAATGCAATGTAATGTTTAATATAGTGAAGTGAGTTTGATAATTGAATAACTTTTCATTTCCTTCCTTGAAGGGTCGTCATTATTTTGCTGCCGAAACTCTTCCCGAAATGAAGGAGTGGGTGAATGCCATCAATGTTGCCATGAGTCATGTACGCTCTAAGGAGAAACGCACACAAAGCAGAGATAGTCCACATCTACAAGCTCAAAAGGTAATTTTTATCGCAACTTTTTCAACCGTACTATACGCATTGTATTTAACACACTACTTTACTCACATTGCCTGTAATTATACACTCATAAACTCATACATAAAATGTCAGTTGCAGAGATGCTTCTGTTACAAAAAATACAATACGAAAACAAAAAAGAATATTGTTAATGCTATAAAAATATAAATAGACACAATACATTTTATAGTTATGTACCTAAATAGCTTTCATTTACACATTAAAGGATGGTGCTTACTTAAAAATGTATGGATAGGTATTCTGGGAGATTTTTTATGTGTTTACAATATTACGATGATTTAAGTGTTGAGATGAAACTTTATATACATAAATGGATTTTTGGTCTTTTCTTCAACCGTACTATTTTATTTGCTAACAAACAAAACCATAAGAAACCACTCCAGCGTGTCTTTCTTCCATTTTCTACACTGTTCTTCAACTGCACTCTGTTGCTTCTGTTTTTCTGCCGACTCAGCTTAAACTAGTCAGAAAATAATAAATCATTTCGGCAAATTGGCAAAAGATAAAGATTTAAAGATTCTCAACCCAACCCATAAGTAGCATGTTGACGTGGTGCCTATATCTGTAGTAGCTGCATAGCTTTCTAGTACCTACATTTTAAAACGCATTTGTAATTAGCGTATATTATTACACACACATTATACCGTAATAATGCCCTTAAATACAGTTCAAATAATATGAGAAAGAAAAGTAAAGAGCTGTGTGTGTTGAGTAGGTACTTAGAGATTTAAATAGAATCTTCGTCTAGTATGATTTACGAGACTTTTGTGTAATTTGATGTTGTTAAGTCTCTCTCTTTCTCTGTCTAAGTTTCTTACAGACTTGTTCATTGAGATAGAGCACATGTGGTTGATTAGATTTCGCATTTCTGTGTAAAATAAAATTAGATACAATACACATAAATATTCTGGAAATGGATTTTCTTATCTAATCCTTGTGCGGCGATCAAATAAATAGATGTGTATACACGAACGTGTATCTCACATGTAAACGCATAAGGGAGAGAGTCGAGAGTGAATTTGAAGTTATTGCTAGAATTAGTTATTAGTGTAATATGTATGATTAGAGAGCATGTAATTGTAACTGTGTATATGCATTCTACATGCACAAACTTCTACTTCGGTACACATATAGACGAAAGAGAATACGTCATTTATTTTAATAGAATTTATACACACATGCATGCACTTATTGTAGCACAGTGTATAATGCAGACACACGTAGGTACATTACATATACACACTCAGATAAATATGCTATGTATATTTTACATGTGTGTGCTGACTTTTAGCCACCTATACGGAATAACCAGCCCAGCGTGGCGTGGGATATCCTGTATTGGTCAGGTCAGATTGGTTGAGAATTGCGATTGCTAAGAACAACTTGGTTGCTAAACATTAAACGAAACGAAGCCCACTAGTATTACTATCACAATAAATTGCCAAGAGTGAGCAGATTGAAAGCGGCTAGCAAAGTTGTTTTTCTTTTATTCTGCAGTATTAGTTCTGCAAATGCTAATTCAGCTGACTTGCATTTGCATTGCAGCTTCATATATTAGCGTTATTATTATTATTGTTTTTATTGTTACAGCCAAGTCATACACACCAGACAGGGCAGTTCTCAATGAAATTGATTACACACTTGGTAGTGTGATGTGTGATATAATAACGTTAACTTTAAGAATGTAAATGTGGGGGCAGGTCCCCACAGTTTGTACATAAGTAATTAGGTATTGTTATTCAATAAGTGTTAACACAGTGTTAAGTTCAGTTTGTTGACTATCACAGTCACCAAGAAGGTCACCTTCGTAAACTTTATCCAACTGTGTGGTTTGCTTGTTTATTTTGTTCCACGAGAGAAACACAACTTGGAAATCACACTCTCTCACATACTTCAGTCATTTGATTGAGTATTGAGCAATATAAATGCAAGTGCAGCATTATGTTCAGTTAAGTGAAAGATAACGATAACACAACTTACAATATAGAGATATACCGAGCAGATTGATTTTTGCATTTTACTCACACTTGCATACATTTTTTTCAAAACGTATCAGGTGTATTGTGCATTACATAACAGTGTGGAGTCAAATTATGATTATTGTATAATGTAGCTCCTGTGTAGCTGTCATTGAGTTGATTTCAAGGAAAGTTATTTCGGACGAGACGGTATGAACAAAGTGTGGTACGAGTGATACGATAGGATACAATTCATACGTGTTATAGTATAAGATTTTGGTAAATAATGCAAAAGTGCAATTAACTTTTTTCTCACGGTATATTTTCCCATAATAATTGCAATATTTTATATATGGATAATATGGAACAATAGAGATATAGGAGTGTGTCCAATTAATTCATATTCCCATGCAGGGCATGCTACTGCGTGATTTTTGTCTGTTGTACAGCGCACACGGAAAAGTGACTTATTTGCTGTAGAATAATAATAAATATGTTCATGCGTATCTCGTTTATCTGGGTTATCAAGTGATCATCGCATGCGACGAATTCAACAACTGTGCTATTCAATTCGTGTCATTTAAACAAAGGAATCGATTTTTTCACAAAAATATCAGTATTGACTTAGCAATTTGCAAAAACACACAGACTTACTTTACTAAACATATTAATAAATCAATAACGCAATGGATTCTGAAGCAAAGATGAGATTATCGCAACTTCTGCTTAACGGGGTACAGTGAGAAGTATTTTTATTGATCTATATTTATTATCTACTTGTTGTGTTGTTCCACTGATATTCATCTCTAGAGCTTGTGCATCATAATGTGTTATCCAAATAACTGCACTCTTACGCAATTACTTTTGGTTTATTGTTTGAATTAATTGTTGACGACAGTATTAACATCAAGTAAATAGATAAACCAGCAACAAAAACACTTTATGAGGTCATCGCATTAAAGTCTTTGTTTTTATTAGTAACTCAAACATTAAATATATGCATCTCGAAATGTAGGTACGTAAACATTGTGACTCATTTCATTTGTTAAAGAACTAAACGTAGTAGACATCAACAAACAAAGATCATAGTTCAATATTTTTTGTACAGGACAGTCTGGCACTATATTTCTGAGATATCTCGTACG
Source organism: Pogonognathellus longicornis (assembly GCA_034694085.1). Classification (NCBI taxonomy): domain Eukaryota; kingdom Metazoa; phylum Arthropoda; class Collembola; order Entomobryomorpha; family Tomoceridae; genus Pogonognathellus; species Pogonognathellus longicornis. Next base: position 10,949 of record JAQFYB010001426.1, on the reverse strand, counting down.
ACCATGAATGACTAGGTATATTATAATACCTAATCTATATATAGGTCTATAAGTTTGAGGTGTATTTATAGAGCATAACGGTTTGTAGAACTTTACGATACAACGATTAGTACCTTGAGTTGAGTGACTAAAACTAGTTTAAGAATAAGTACATGATTCATTGTTAGCGATGCGATAAAACATTTCGTCCTGTTGACACTTTGTTGAGCATCAAATGAAAGCAAAACTTAAACACTTTTATAAAGGAAGAAATAGAAGTTAGTGGGTACGAAGGAAACGACAGAATTGAAGGGAGCTTGTGTCTTCTTGTTCATTATACTTAATCTCTGTCTAGTTCGTTTATTAGAATAGTGCACACAGTACACAGGCAGTTGCTGCTTTAATTACGATTACGTACACGTCCAGTTCGTTTGATAACTGTCAGGCATTTTTGTTATTTGAAAAATTTGAGACGTTGTCTTACGTAGTATATGAATGGAATGAGTCACTAATGTGCGGTCGCAGCTCGCAGATAACGATATTAAACATTATACTTAACTTACATGTACACACAATTCATACAAGCAAGAGATAAAGCATCAGCAACCGTCAAAAACATGACAATGAGCTCATAGTTGATGTATACATGTACTCTACTAGTATCTAGGTACAAGACATTGATATGATAATACTGGTGAAGTTCTATAATATAGTATGTGCGCATTGCAGGATACTAATCTGTGTTTGCATGCAAACAATAAATAGAATGATTTCCATCCACGAGAATTTAGTAGATGACAAACATCAAGCGAACACATTATAAGATTTCAACTGCGAAATTAAGATATTTAGTACTTAGCTATCAAAGAATTACACACAATTAATTGTAAGCGTAGAGAATATAATGGGTACAAAATCTTCTAAAAAGGTTAACTAATGAATAAAATAGACAAAACATTATTCTTTTCGATCTGAAATAATACATTGTAAAAATATTTTGTTTAGCAAAAGGATTCTTCTAACGGGACGAAAAATAAGCCGGCAAAGGATGACGAGAATTCGAGCGGAACGGGAACATTGCCTAGGACGGGAGCCCGACTAGATCATGTAACGAAGGGAAGAGTGAAAGGACCACCGGGTCGGCGTCTGCCTCGTAAATCTATGATAAAATCCTTAAATCCTGGAGATTTGAAATCAGACTGTTTAGATTCTCTGGGAGATTCTCAATCGGATGAAGACATTGTGAGAGATGTTCGTGGACGCGCAACAAGTTTGTCAGCGTTGGAAGCCTCGTCAGAAACACATCCCAAAGCCAGGTTGGATTTTGAGTTTGACAACCGGAGTGATGATAGTACTACCACTTCTACTAACACGAATGGTGATGCGGATTTCTTTGGTGTGCAATTTGAAAATACGAATAATACTAATAGAATAAGTTTTGAGCAAGCATGGTTTATTACTTTGCCCAAATCGAGGCATTCTAATCCTCCGTCTAATTCTGGACGCGAAGAAGACGTTGAAAGCACTTCTGACTATTCCAGCATGCATGGATCTCCTCCGTCGACGAAAAGCAATAATTCTAAACGCAGCCCATCAGTGTCTCCCACAAATCCACCTGCAAACAATTCAGGCAGACCTAAAAGTGAAAAATTCGCCTGCACTTTGCTGTGAATATTATGTGGCAATATATTGACTACACTGTATTGATACCGAACCGAACTATGACTGAAAAACCGAACACTATAGAAATACAAAATAAATAAACCCCTAAATATATCGCTACTTACTTTGCTCATCTATATCTCATCGTCTGATGCCTTTGCTGCTGCTGGAGTGCACGACGTTTACAACACAATGCAATGAAATCAAATGCAAATCCCATAAGTAGTCCTTATTTCTCTTCGTTTTTAAATACTACACGCTCACTTCATCAACGTGGTGTGACATTCTGCTTTGAAATACTATTCCCTAATGGATTGCATGAATCAAGGCGTTTTTTGTGTTTACCTTATTTGGTTTTCTTTCTTCGCTGTGTGGATTTATATTGCTGGTAACTTATACATGTTCTGAAATGCTTTCAAGTGCATACCTTATACATTCGCAGTTGTGTAAAACACGTCACTTGACCAATTTAATGTAACTGTGTCATTGGATCGTAAAAGTCAGGATGAATTTATTCACTTTAATAAGTGTAAGAGACCAGAGCAATGTAGACACAGATCAGGAGACTTATGGTAAGCACATTTTCTCCTAGAAGGAATTGTTATATCTAGTCATGCCTTATTATCTTGTCCTTGCACTGTTTCAGTGTCATTTTTATGTCATATGTACATAAACTGTATTGTGTAATATGCATGTGCCTTCATTTTTCCACATGAATTCTACTAATGCATAGGTACTGCATATACGACCAGATTAATTAATTTAGGCTTGTTGAGATTTCAGATCTGTATTATTACTGTGTTATCATGAGAGCCTCTTGTATACAAGATTTTATAATGCGTTATTGTACATTGAGTGTACTTGTTATAGGTAAATAATCAGAAAATATTAAAGCATTTATCAATTTGTAGATAAAGTAGGTATGTATAATGTATTTCAAAATTACCTGTCTAGTGTCCACTATCAAGCTATCGTGTACCTAATTAGTACCTTCTGTAAGTGCATTAAGGAATTGCAATGAATTTTGAAAGAAAATGTGATTTGAAAATCGTTTTCAAATACACTACTTATTTCCTTAACAAGTATAGTATGTGGGTAGTAGTAATAGGTATGTATTTTGAAGGCAATTAATAATTTCAATCAAATATATTCCTCGTTCGTGATGTAAGATGTAACACATACCTAGGTATTACTAACCAATTTATCGAATTAACAGTTTGGAAAAATCCAAAACCGCTAACACTACGGAAGTGCTCTAACTACCGTGCTTAATAAATGTTTAAAACGTATTAGATGTAATGTCATATACACATGATATACACAATACATACACGCAAATAGTTCATTAATTAATGTAAAATAAAAATTGTACCAACGTGATCTGATAATACATGTCATATGCTAATCGTAAGTAGGTAATAATATAACCATTATGTATACTCTTTTCAATTTCTATGCTAACTTTTATGTTATTATGCGTATATGTACTGTATACACAGAGGTATTATAAGGAATTAAAAATCATTTCATTGGAATGACACAGTTTACTACTAATAACAAATAACGATTGTCATGCTAATGTTTAATTGTATGCGTAGATACTCCAATAAAATGAAAACTTGAAGCAGAAACATGTCTATTAACTTGTCTGTTCATAGTTATGAGTTTTTACTTCCGCTTTCCTCCTCCACTACTACTATAACACGTAGCACGTAGGTACTTTACATGCATGCTGTGTGAATTTTGCTATGAGTGATATACAAACTATTTTTAGAGTTGCTGTGGTCTTGTGGTGTGCATTGTAAACGTTTGTGTTTGAATAGACTTCTTATAGGTGTAGGAAGTTGGCCTAATTTTCATAATGAAATAGTTGACATTCCTTTAAATACTAAATATTAGCAGTGGAGAGAAAAGTAGTCGAAATCAAGGGAGTCGTGACGATGACGAATATTGGGCCAACCGGTCAATGGACTTTGATGCAATGGATACGGCGACGACACTTGAGGGAAACGCTAGCATGGCTTACCGCTACAGTTCTTCCGAAGAAAGTTTCGAAGAAGATGATGAAGAAATTACTATTCCGAATGTTGCTAAAGGAAATTGCCGTCAATCACCCCACTTGTCCGCCTCAGGAAGCTTCAATCGAAATAAATCCCAGACAGGAAGGTCTAACTCAAGTGGCTCAGGATATACAAGGGGGAAAGGTGAACACGACAAGACAAACATTTATTCTGATGTTATAACCTACTTAAATTACATTACATGTCATTGTGTTATAAATAAAACTCTTTAACATCTTTGTCAATTTAACTGTACTTGGAAAACCAAATTCTTTTTGATGTGCGCAATTACACTAACACGATTTTTTTTATTAGGAGTTCCGGTACGTAACTCTTCGGTAACCCCTCCACCTTGTGTTCTCCGAAAATTTAGACGAGATCAAATGAGTAGCAACGGAAAGCCGTCAAAAGAAGAAGAGCCACCACCACAATCTTCTCCTTGTCTCCCCGAAGCGGACATGAATCCTCGGCGAACTTCAAGTGGAAGTAGTTTAAGTACTCTCACAGCCGATACATACAATCACGGGCAAATCTCCCGGCAAATGTCTTATTCATCATTGCAACGACCTGGAAGACGAATGTCGGCTGTCGCAGAGCAAACTCAACGACCAAATTATCCCCAGCGAAATTCTAGCTCTGCTAATGCATCACCGTTAATGAACGGCACTGGCTTTAGTAATGGCATCTCTAATGGCCATTCGACTTTCAATCGTAATGGCAATGGCAATGGCAATGGGTTCACTGGTAATAGCAGCAATTTCAATAGCTCTGCTAGCAGCAATGGAAGTGGTGGCAACGGCAATGGCTCTTCTACAAGGGGATTTCAAATTGAGAGGAATATTTACTCAGTCAAGAAAGAATTGGAATCGGTATCGTTTGAAACAAGACAGTTGGATATCGACATAACGACCCTCAGACAAGACGTTGGCAGTGTACAAGAAAATATTGTAACTGTAAGGGGAGCTTTGGATGTAACTCGTGAACGGGTTGGACGTTTGAGTAATCAAGTGCTGAATGTTGAACGTCAAATAACTTCCATTATCAAGGTAATTACAATGTTTTATGCAAACTAAATGTCAATAGGTGATACATTGCCTCCTATAATTGTTTGGTATTAATAGGAAGCGACAAATATGCGAGAGCAAGCGAAGAAACTTCTTGAGTCTGCCGAAATCGCTAAAGCAACACATGAGAACATGGTGGAGGAGGCTGAGAACTTGTTGGTATTTCTGAGACAAAGTTCTTCCTGCTTTTCTTGTCATCATCAGCATTCTCACCAACATATGCGACCACCTTTTCAGGCAAACTGCTGCTCATCGCCATCTCCGGTTCCGACGTATTATGGTTCTGGTGTCCAGCAACAGCAAGCACACAATCAGCCATATACAATTGTTCGTCGCAAGAGCAAAAGCAAAACTCCAGACAGGAGCTTGGATTCAGAGGCTGAGATGGAACTTTTGGACGAATCGGAAACCATTGAAATTCCCAAACACAGGGTTTCCAAATCGTTTCATTCAAATTCTAGTTCTGCAGGGAGTACCAATTCGAATCGAACTTCCGTAATCGAAATGACAGATCATCCAAGGCCTTCAACGGGAAATGATACTATTTCATTGTTGAATGAATAAGCAAACAGAATTAATTTGTAGCTTAAAATGAGATTTAATAACTGCGGCACGTGCGTTAATATGTTCCTATTACAATTGTACTTCAGGAGAAGGTTCGTTTTCAGATTAGATAGAATAGATTATTCTAAGGAGTCTTGCACTTTAAATGATTTATTAATGACTACATATTACTATGTTCAGTAAATGACGTGACTGAAGATGACTTGATGAATTCAAATATTTGCCTATGAGGTAACATATTACTATTACATCAAGTTTGAAATTGCTTTAAACCTAATAAAGGTACCTAGCTTGTAAGAATTAAATGAATATTGTAGGTACTAGTTAATTTTAATTTTATTATTAGATTGCAAACAATCGTTTTAAATCATTTCAACCTCCGAACTTCATTACTTATTTTGTACAGATTATTAACGTTTTAGTGGTTTCATAATTAGTTTAATTAGTTCGATTTTAATGAAAGAACTGTTTGAAACCAATTTTTTGTTTCTCATTAGACTGACTGCAGTCAATGATTCCGGCTGACTCGTTTATATTAGTATAATCCTTCTCTGTTTTCCCGAAGTATACATTTCTACCCATATTCTGATCTGGTGTATTTGATTACTACAATTATGATGACAGAGTACCTATAATGTAGGTGGTGTACTTAATTGGATGTATAAGTTTAGGTATTTCAAATACAATACTTATAATAATTAGCTAGAATTAGTAACTCATTTAGAATGATGGATTAGTAAAATAAAAAGTAAAAACAAAATGGTAAATACAGGTCGTTAAGAAAGACAACTCGGAGTTTACAGTTTGTACATCTTGTCACCTGTAGTTGTAAAGAAAACAAAATATACATACCTTACAATACCTAGTAATTATTAGCCTAAAATCCATGATGTTCCATAATATGTTTCCAATCCTTGGAAATCATTTATTAATGACGTTTAATTGCATTCATGCGAATTCGCGAATCCAAATGTGGAGTTCCTATTACAATTTATTAATAAAATGAAGTTTAGCTATGATTCAATATTATAAAACTGAATTCTTGTCTTTTAACTTTGCATACAACTTATCCATCTTTCTTTAGATTTCATACATATGACATGCATTGAAAAGTCTCCTATTTTGCATTATTAACTAGCTAGCAATAATTTTACAACACCAAACAAACCTGTTAAATTGAGCTATGAGTCAATTATTTCAATTGTTGCATATCGAAACAGCATTAATTGGCAGTTGACGACAGTTATGACTATTATGACAGCAACAAATTGTTGCCAACAATGACAACTTGAGACAAAAATGTCTTTGTTTCATGCCTATAAATTGAATGCATCTAGAATCTAGAGCCATTACTTCGCGAGTCTAAAGGCTGATCTGATCATATGGTTTCCGGTTACACATTCACATGTTCGAAGATTGTGGTTCAAACTTGCCGATAAATAAAGCACAACATTTCTTTTTACAAACAGTATTTCAATCAAATTACGTATTCAGTTACATAATTACAATTTTTAACTGATTAGAACCTCAAAAATAACCGTCTTGCACTCTTGGATTTTTAAGGCGCAAAACGGGACACAGGCAAGAAATATTATTTAACTTAAAAATATCTTTTAAATGCAATCAATGGGTGTTTTATTAATTGCTAATTGATGAATTTAATTTTGTAGACAACCCACCTGTATTTAAAAAGAAGCACTATCCTTAACTATTTGAATTAAACAATAACGATTATGAGGAATCCTGTGCAATTAACCCGAATGATTGGACGTTGGCTCCACGCAGGAACGGCAGCAAGTGGATTCTCAAAATCTCCAGGAGTTCCAAAGAAAAAGGGATTTTTGTATTGGGCAACACTTGGAGCAGGATTTGGAACAGTAATTAGTGGTTATTCAGCATTGCACGAGTATCGTCAAAAAAAGTTGGTCATACCCAATTCAAACGATGAGTCCTACATATTGAAAGAAATTCCAAACATCCCCCCTTCAAGATCTGTAAGTTAACAGTTTAGTCCTGAAAGTCCTGAAATTACCGTTGTAACTTAGTACCGCAAGGACTACATGTTTAATTGCAGGTTGCGGTTATCAGAGTTAATGTCAGTAAAACCATTAGCATTCTTGTGGCAATAAATAATGTTGTTTATTACAGAAAAAATTCGCTACTGACTCTTCTGGACTTAAAATCACATTGTTTCAGTATCAAACCTGCCCGTTTTGCTGCAAGGTTAATTAATTAAATCTAAATCTAACTTACAACTTATATTATCTACAAGTAAAAGTAAATGTAATCGAGATTTGCATTTTTTTAAAGTTTTTTTAACAATTAATAGGTTCGAGCAATGTTGGACTATTTTGGTGTGTCATATGACATTGTAGAAGTCAATCCTGTTTTACGTACTCAAATGAAATGGTCTCAGAACTACAAGAAAGTACCTATATTAGTTGTACAAACTCCACAAGGAGAAACACTTCAATTGAATGATAGTTCAATGATAGTCAGTGCACTATCATCCTTCGTTTTAGCAAAACAGAATGGAAATACAGATACAAATGGCAATCTCCATACAATTGCAAAATTTTACCCTACAGTTAAATATACGGTAAGTTATAATCGTTGGTTAAGCATCAAAAGCTAATTTTAATTATCATTAGCAGAGCAGCGGTATCATTAATAATTTGTACAAGCAATATTAAATTTTTAGTTTACATTTATAGAATGACGAAGGAAAGGCCGAAGCTGAAATAATGAATAAATATTTCCTAATGATGGATGGAGATTTGTCCGGACGAACAAAAGAAGATATAATTGAGGAACGCAAGTGGAGAAAATGGGCAGACACTGTGTATGTACATACACTTTCTCCTAACATTTATAGGACTGTTCCGGAAGCCATTGATTCGTTTCGGAATTTCGAAAAGGTAATCAATACTTAATAATGTTTTTCAGTTCTACCCTACGGTTTTGATCTTCAATGCAATTAAAAACTTTTTATGACATTTTAAGTAACTATTTTTTTATCCCTGTTTCTAGGTTGGTGAATGGGAGAAGAATTTCAGTTTTTCTGAAAGAGCGTTAGTTATTTACGTTGGGGCATTAGCAATGTGGATGATAGGAAAAAGACTTCAGAAAAGACACAATTTAAAACAAGACGTGCGTCAGTCTCTTTATGATGAGAGTAATAATTGGATGAAAAATATCGAAAAGAAAGGCGGTGATTTCATGGGTGGAACGAAACCCAATCTTGCTGATTTGGCTGTATACGGAGTATTGAACAGCATCGAAGGTTGCCAAGCTTTTAACGATCTGTCATCCCATTCCGACATAGTTGATAAATGGTATAGAAAAATTCAAAAACACCTTAAAGACCAAGCTATGTTGTAGCAAACATCGGCAGCAGCTTTAGCAAACAACTTAAAGTCATTGTACTAAAGAATAGCTTATGAGTATGTACATAATAATATGTATGAATTACCTGGAATTGAAATTGAAGCTCACATTTTGCGCCAGGTCCGCTTGTCTTCATATTATATACTCTGTCTACCTTACAACTAACAAGCACAATGATGTCTAAATAGTCATTTTTGATTCGTTTCAAAATGAAAATTGTAGCTTTTTAAAATAAGACTTGAGTTAATTAGTTTGTACTTTGTTCTGTGCCTATAATATTCCACCTTTCGTAATTATTTATTTTATTTCCAAAACTTTGAATCCTTATCGATAATCTCAAAATTGAGATAATGTAGAATACAACAACGTTCCTACAATAAAAATATTTAATGAGTGCTTACAAATAGTATAATAGTATTTTTTTATTACTATCGGAAAAGTTAGTTTGAATTGTTTTGGGTTATTTTCGAGTAACAAATACCAGTAGAAATACGTCAAATTATTCTAGAAAAAAATACTAAATTGAATTACATAGTATATACTTTATTTTAAACTGTATGCGTTATTATATCAACATCTAACAAGAGAAATACGGATATTTTGTTTCGAAACTTATAATAGCAATTAATTATCATTTAGACCAGACTGTCATAATGTACGAGAATTCTGCCCACTCATATTACAGAAAGTATATTTGCAAAGGACACACAGAAAGACCGAAGGTAAATATTAAGTGCATTAAGGGCAGTCGCTGGCTTTGTGAAGAATAGGACATGCAGCATAGTATAGCATAGGAGGATTTTGTTGCACACACGAGTGTAATTTGTAGGATCTGTCAGCTCCGTGAACTATCCATAATAGTGTTTCAGGAGAATGGGTGAGCTGTCAAAAATCTCTTTTGGGTTAATAAAGCGTGTGGGAACCAGCTCACCTGAGATTTGAGAAGCCTTAATGGAACTTTTGCACCTCTTTTATCCATCAGACCATACGAGATACCCATTCTCTTGTCCAAATTTATTGCTCTCCGTGTTTTGCTTATTCAGCCTATCACCCTACCACATGAAGGAGCTCCCTCCCTACCTAGACATGTAGCATACTCTTTACATTACAACAAATAAATGATCAGATCTATTCATCTTAACATGCCATATTATGTATATCTAACCATACCATTAGATATAGTGGCACATAATATGAACATTAAGTAGTAAGTGTATCCAACATACCAATTCAGAATTTGAGTAGGGTATAAATAAAACGCACACTTCTATTATTATGTTCCGACTCTCAAAACACTGGAAATATTTTCCATTTCAAGCACAATGGAGTGCAAACACTTTCATTCAACCACCAACTTCTATCCTAAACTACCTCCATTTGACACTCTTTATGTGACCACCCCTGGTTTCGTCTCATTTTCATCCATATATACTTAAAATGCTCTTTTACACAACACTTTCCATTTTATTAGTTCCATCCTCTCTGATTCATACCATAGTGCAATGTCATAATACTATTTTTAGTTCCTTACTACGCGTGCTGTTGTCGTGTCTGTAAGATAAATGCTTAAAAATATATGTACCTATGTACTTTTCCTTTCAAATAGGTGATGTGCATTAATATATATCTGTGTTATATGTTCAGATCACTTTACCGATAGTGTGTAGGATGGGTAAATAATTCTATTTTACTTTTCTTTACAGTTCAAAAGATTTGTACGTTTACTTTAATTGGATATTTGTTTAGCGACCCTTTGAACACATAACACCCTGCCCTGTAATCTAAACGACTGCGATTTAGAAGTACAATTGCGTGTGTAGAAAACAAACCAGGATTGGTAATATTATTATATACGTATTCCTATAGTGTTTTCTGTTTTGTGCACACATAATATAAACATGCTTTACTCATGATTTATTTGATTTAAGATCAATTAAATATGATTAGTGTCTTATCCAATGCCATCTTATTCTAGTTGCATTCTAGATGGAGGAATATGATCTGTTGAGTATCAAATGTTTAGATAAAACAGCATAATGGTATTTGTTTTGCTTTGCTCAAAATAATAATTTCTCATTTCAACCATGGAGTGTATATTATGTGTATATAGTTGAGAAGCCTTAATGGAACTTTTGCAACTCTTCATTCATTGTACCTAGTACCTACTAGAGCGTCTAGAGGGTCGCCTTTTTCCAGCCCAACCCTATCTGGCTCCTCGAGCATGCCAACCCAA
>JAQFYB010001425.1:0-32715 GCA_034694085.1 Pogonognathellus longicornis | reverse complement strand
GTCCGAACCTATAATGTGGAATGAGGAGGTAAGGAGTGAGGAAGAGGGGTCGGTGGGTGGGCGGTAGGTTTGCTACAGTTACTGGTAACTAGTGCAATTATTCTCATGCTTACGGGGATACAGGAGTAGGTTAAATAAATAAATAGGCATTTGTAATCTCTTTTTAATTTAAAAATAGATTTGAAGTTCCACTTTTCAAGTAAACACTATGCCTATCTATATGCTCCTGTTTAGAATGCTGCGTAACAGTTCACTTTCACTTTCTTCGTACACAACATACTTTTTAGCCGACGATTGACCTAAATGAGAATTTAATCTCTTTTCAGATTCAATCTAGTCCTTTTAAGTTTTCTGCTGCTTCATATACACAGCCAAAAAGTTTGCATTGGCAGAAATATTGCTTGTTATGCTACGTATGAGCGCATTGGGAAGCATAGAAAAAATTACGCCATAATAAATAATATTATTTTTACATCACTGTAGGTAAATATTGTGACTGTAAGGCAAGAATACGAATTTGAATGGATTTTCAGCGTTCCTGACTCTTAGATTCATGAATGTAAAAGGTATTGTTATTTTAATTGATATTTAGAATTAAACTACATATTAAAATTAAGTGTGTTTCAATAAATGTTGTGAGTAATTAATGAATGCGTGAATAATTGGTTCAATGCTAAAGCAGATTTCTGCTAATCAAAGAATTCGCCCCAAGGCATAATAACAATGGTATAGTGTGAGTGTGAGTGCGTGGATATAATCGCTTAAGGCTGTACGAAATAATGACATTCCGTGACTCGTTCCAAACACAATTAAATGGTAATATCACACTGTTGCTTAGTTAGCATGGAACTAATAAGAATGCTTCAATAGTAAATTCTAAACAAGTTGTAACGTCTATCGGACTTCACATCTACGAACAATATTCCTTAGCAGGCAAAGGCATGCTATGCATTGTACATATAATATGAGTTCATTACCAACAAGAACAACACAAAGCAAAACAATAGAAAACTAAATCACTGTTGTGCTGCAAAGAAAACATTTCACACAAATACGATTGCTTTGCTTTGCTTTGCTTTCATGGCTAAGCAAACGTATGGGTCCATTGTATTCGACTAACACATACACAATGCTCACACATCTTTGTTGCATGTATTTGTATTTAGTCGACTATCGTATCTGAAGAGGTATAGACTGCACACACACACAGAGAGCTATAACATATTATTTTCGTTCCACAGTAGATCATTTAAATATCATGCAATATGTATAAGGCATAAGGCGCATTTGTGTTTCTTCCCATGAAAGAAATGTAAATGAGAGCCAAAACTGGGACAGTAAATTAAAGGGGAAATACTTAGTGAAGGATCATTTAATTAAAAAGAAGTTCTGTTGGAAGGATTACTTTTTCTCTATGAATGACTATATTGCATGTAATGAAACTACATATTTTGACTCTCTCCACCAGATATTGCCTCTGAACATTGCAAAAACACACAAATATAATAATACCTACTCAAATTCACTATTAAATTTTGCAGTGCTCTATTATTATCGTATAGTGTAGATTGGGAAAACTTGAGCAGAAAGCTGGTATTAGTAGTAACAGCGTAAGGGTAATAAATATTAACTGAGTAACACTGCCACACTCCACTATTCCATTATTGGCAAAGGACGAAACCTCGTTTAGCACTTTTTTAAACACTTCAAGGCGCAGGCAAATGTCTTTCGGCTTAATGGCCAGTTCTACTCATTGGAAAAGTCCAAACCTAGATTTGATGAGAATATTATACCTAATTTTTAAATTCAGTGCTTTCTACATTTTATTCTGTAGCCTATTTTTTTAGCACACTTTTAATATACAGGTTTAAGGGGTGAATAAAATTCAATATAAATGAAACAACATTGTCCTTCACAATTATTTCGGTCAAACAATGGAAGAAAAAACTTCAGTTGAATCTAGAGCTGCAGATATTTATTATTATTCTTTGAAACTCTGTGCTATTATTTATTCGTGGTTATCACAGATTCTTTAACAAGTCATGTGGTGGTAGTGCATAATGTCGGATGGGAAACGCAAGAATGTGCAACAACCATGAACAGACAGAAAGTAGAATAGTAAAATAATTTTGAAAAAATCTACAATCTTAAAGAACATCTCATCTCTGCCTGCTGTGTATCAAAGTTGTTAGAGACAGTAGTACCTATTCTACAATTCCGTGAGTATATACTCACATTTTGGTAACTATAGTATACTAGTGTGCAAATTGTATTAAAAACTTTGCGTTTTTAGTTGCATGCACATGTGTTTAAGTATGAAACAGACATACATACTACACACAGTGTTGCTCTATGTGTAATTCATATAACATTCATACACTTTCTTTCTAAAACTAATACGAGTAAGAATACCGAGACGGGAAACTATTATCACATGGTGTAAAAAGAGCTAGAGAGGAAGGAATGCTTTGTTAAACACGGTTTACATTTTACATTTATATTCCTATGCTGCAAAAATACAGTACTGCTACTAGTATTACCTACTTAGAATAACGACACAATTCTATTATGCATCACGTACACACAGATACTTCATACTACATAATGCACATGTATGTTTTCTGTATTCTGTATATATGTATAGTGTATCATAGGCACACACACACGATGCGACTGTAATAGTATTTTGCATAAAGCTAGTTTGGTTCTTTCCTTATAAAAAGGTTATAATATTCTTGTTCTATTAAGTAGACGAAAGAAATGCGTCGGTCATGGCAAACCAAGCGGAGACCTAATTCAATATAGCAGAAACGCAAGGAGACTAAACTAAAAAGCGTTGGTAGGAGGAAAGAGAAAGAGAGAAAGAGAGCTTGGGCATAATTTATGAGATGTTCCATCGACAAAGCAGTTAGTAAAGGCGGCGCAGCGATGAGCTGAATCTATGCAAGAAATGTCTATTAATGGGATTTCACAGCGTGGGCATTGGAATAAAGATGAAGATGATGATGTGATGTGCATTAACTGGAACGTCTTTCTACCATTGTGTCTACTTTCTTCCGTACATCGCATATGGTGAGTCTTTAGTTGACTTATTCTTGTGCTAGATTAGAGATTTGGGAATTTACTGTCTATCTTGGGAAAATTACAGATTAGTCTACTAAACCAGAGCCTATTCGTATTCAATAGAGAATGTTTTCGCAAATACAAAGAGTACTACGCAATATACTCGTGTATAGTTAGTTCCTGTCACAGTTTCCGTATCCACAGTACAGTTGTATGGCTACTGCCATACTGCTGTTGTGTGTTGTCTTTTTTGCATTGAGCTTCAGTGAATCCACGAGCAAACCTTTCACCACATTCTTTCTGCGTGTGTAGTAAGCAAAGCAGGACCTACATATTTGCTCAAAGCAGTTCCTGGTGTATTTCTCAGAAAATCGAGAAAGTAGGCCAGATTCAATAGCTGTAATCTTTTTACTGTCATTTATATACTAAAGAATATATTAATAGTATGTACCTACCATCTATATACTCCATAATAGGGTATTTTATTGGCGGATCTGAATTTTCCTACTGTATATTACCCAATCTGTTAGTAATAGCATGAATACAAATTTTTATAGTATTGCATCAGTAATAAATTTGGGAATTTCAGATTCAAATAATCATAGATACTCACATAAAATGTTGCTATTTGTACTAAAGTACTAGTAGTTTTTCCCAAATCGACTCGCCATTATATTACTCTATACATAGTAATATGCATTTTATTGACACCCAATCCATTGCCATTAAGGAAATAAGCTTTTCTCAAGTGCAGCTACTGAGCATCAGCAAAGCATCTTGTCTTGTGTAATATGTGTCTTACTTAAATCTTCAACCTATCTATGCAGTCGAGTCTATTGTAGATAAACCTACTTGCAAGTTTCAACTATGTATATAGAAAGTATGTAAAAATCTTTATTTAAATAGGTACATCTTATTTGATTTATCGTGAATACCTAATCTACAATAGTAAATTGTAATGTGTAATTCATCGTTTGACAAAGAAAAATATATAGGAATTGCTACAATTGTCCACATTGTAATTTGTAATGGCAATAAATATTGTACAATACTGTCAGAGAAGATAATTCAGCTGTATTTTATTTAAGATTGGGCTGATGATGAAGGACAGTGATAATGGTAATATGATTTGATGCTACATACACATAGGCATAGTTTGTTGGGAAGTTATTATAACTGATGTATTCTGTATGTGAGAGAAAAGATATTTTGTGTGTAAAAGACTGTTATAGTAAACTAAATGCTATCTGTCGTAATAAAATTCATATCACCCTTCTTGTCCTGAGGCATTCAAATTCAAAGAGAACTCCAAGGGGAAGGAAGAGTTTCAGTTGAGTTGAGAGAGTGAATGAAGTGAGATGTGAGATAAGTGCCTTTTGGCTCGCCTCGTGCTGCTTCCTTGTCTGATACTAATACGATATGATTGATGACCTACCCCGGCAATTAGGGCTCTTGGCTAAAGAAAGTCTCCAGCAACTACCACATTAACCTTCATATACTAACCGATACCCCTAACTGTGACATTACACTTTAAACTACATACACACACAATAATAGTATAATAATAATATGTGTGTATGTATTTCTGTACCTATAGAATAAACAGACCTATAACCTAGAGGTACTCTAAACATACGTTCTTCTCTTGTAGGTATATATTTAGTATAGTGTTTACACTTAATACATACTTGACTGCACCATGCCCTTCTATTTAAATACATCACTTTTCTTTCTCGCAGCATGCACATGCAAACTCTATTTTGCTTATCATAATGCATGGAAACACAGTGGATTTCCTTTTTGTTATTGTATGTACACGTTACACAATATAATGTGCTATAATTTATCATAAATTTTCCCTATGTATATGCAATGTACATTTTAAACAGTTCTATCACAATATGCGTACTACAGTATAGTTATTAAAACAGGAGAGATACAACCTCATGTGTTCGGTTTCTCTCCCCCTCTTTCTTTACTTTTCTTGTGATTACATACAGCAACAACTAAAACTAATACGTATTGGTTTCTCTCTCTTTTATAAGAGCTTTTCTTGGTTGAGATACTCCTATTGCATATTGAGATATTAAAACAACATTTACGTTAACACTCTCACAGTTGACTCCCACAGTAGAATAGCGGTAGGGTGACTGCTGTTTTCTGACTGACTAGTTTTAGCATAGCACTACTAAGTTTGTGTTGTAGTATGTATAAGCTAATATGTATGCAAACAAAAAGCGGAGTTGACTATTGTATACATAATATGGACGGTAAACGCATGGTGTGCGTCGCTGTGAAATTTTCAAATTAGTTAACGCACGTATGCACACACTTTACACTTTTTAAAATGACTGACGACTATTTGTACACTTCACAAACTGGGAAATGAATTTTAACTGTGGAGGAAAGTCAGGAAAGGCACACACGAAAGCGAGGCGACAGAAACAGTAAGAAAGGCAATGCCCCTCATAAATTGTAAATAATGTGAAAGTGTGCACAAGTAGAGTTATGTAATAGGAGTGCAGTGCGAATAGTTCAAGACCATACGCATACTACGAATATTGCGACACACACACACATTCACTAACAACTAGGTACTAAGAGCTATATAAATACTTACTAAAGTATATATACACGTAGAATTGTGTGTGGAATTACTTAAGCTCTCCCATCCAGCCAAACAAGTTCACTCGGGTAAACAAACTATGTAGAGTATGTGTGTATAGTGTGTATGAGACTTGTGAACTACATGTATCGTTTTATAAGGAAAAACTTGCATCAGCTAAATTACATGATACATGAGCCATAAAAATATCGCACATCTCTAACTCTACAGTAATTTTATGAACACACTTTGTCCTGTAACATACACTGTGTGGCTCTCACTCATAGATTTATTCTGATGAGAGTGAACAAGTAATACACTTTAACAACTTGCCTTGTAAAGCAACAACTCCAGTTTCCATCTCAATAATAGTCCTGGACTTGTTTCGTGAATTTCTTCATCATTCAAGGCCTTGTGTGCTCATCCAGCGTAGTAGTCCAATAAGAAATTTTATTGCAATACCATGCTTCAACTAATATTTATACCAGAATAGCAGTATAGCATGTGCAAATAGACTTTAAAAGCTTTAGCAACTCTACTATTTGAGTGTGCTATATGTATTTGTTACATTCGAGTTATTTATCCTGTTATAAAATATATGTCTCTGTTTACATTCCAGAATGATATGACTATGACTTCTGAACAAATATATAAATATCGTGTATGACAAACCCCTCGAGTATTATACACAATAGAGTAATCCAATTGTAGCTTTTTATGTCTTTGACCCGTCCCGTCCCGTCCGGCATTCACTATAAGTAAAACATCTTATACTGTGGTACACTATGTAAATAAATATAAATAGATTTTCCAAAGTATTATATAGTAGCTAATATTATTTGCTTTTGTGTGTATATTATAGAGTTATGTACGTATGCATAGTAAAAAATACAAAAGCCGAATGGCCCTATTTAAGCAAAGCAAATTGAGTAGATGTGAATAAAGGAGGAAGTGAAGTCCGGAATGAAGCAAATATGAAAAAGTCAATGAAATTCAATATTCAAGTCTAGGTATTGTATTATTATTATTATTTTGATACTCTTACAAGTCATATCATGTCAGGAAAACGGAATAAAGAGTAAGAAACAGAAGGGGGATCCTGGCATGACATGGACGATCATAGAATCATAATAATATCATAGACTATCGTACCGTAATCGTAAACATACACAGAATAACATAACATTTCATTTCATAGGAAAACATCAAAACACAGTATGTAGTAGTATTATAGACGTAGAATCGTAGTAGTACAATAATACAGTACGGATACAACACACGGTAAGGTACAGTACAGACACACAAACACACACGTAGCGTTTATCATCATAGCATATCATGTACGATTTGGGTGGGTACGATCCGACGTTACAATTTTCTCGGAAACTGGACTTTCTTTTTGCCGGACTCTGGTGGACTGCACTGTGATGGTGCACTTTCGTTTATATAAAGTACCTCCTACTACTTGAGTAGACATTACACTTGTGTACAACACACACTCCCACTATATATATACGTATTACACTCTGTTTGTAAACGCAGAGTACCTACTATGTCTTTGAGTTCACTTTAGTTCGGCACTTACGCACAACATGTGAGTTTCTTGAAAAACTTTTTTATATTTCATGTCCATGACTGTAATGATCGTCGTCATGAGAGTAAAGTTAACTGAGCCATGTACATTTTACCCGTTTGCGCTATTTTCACCGAAAATGTTCCAATTTAAGCTTCTCTCTTTCTCTCTCTGTCTATCTCTTGGCCTTCTTTTAGTATAACACACAAATCGTAGTAGTACACTTTGTAATCCAACGTGTAATGTTGCACTACATACGTAACGTTACATAGCATAGTAGTATTAGTAGTACATAGCACGAAATATACTTGTATGTAGGTATATCTCTATTTTGGTGAAGCATTTCTTCACAATGATCATCCGACACTTATTATTTCACATACGTATACATACATCTTCATATATATGGGTTACAAATACAAACAAGCATAGTGTAGTACACATATTTAGTATATAGTATAATCTGTGTTACTGTATTTTCCTCTATCTGTAAGTATCTGTAGGATGTGTGTATATTATGCGAAGTACGTTTGTCTGTTTATAGTAAGTGGTTTAGTTAGGACCTAAGATATATTATGCGGGTAATTTTCAAAGATGTACCTCTGTAGAATGTTCAGTATGTATATCGTATTTGTAGTATACGTAGTCATGTAACTTATACATAGGTACATCCTGGATGTATACATATATGTAGGATATACATGTATATGTACAGGAGGAGTAGGAATACAATCGGGAATGAATGGCATTTTCAGTTCAATGTACGTGTGGTGTACAATCCCATGCCGTACAAACAAAGCGTCACGTCCACTTTCACTTTGTGTTCTCATGTCTCATTCTGTTCATTGCACTGCGTTCTTATTCGGATTCGGGCTCTCTGTGTATTCTTCGTTCTGTGAGTTACGCTACGTTTTACGTATACAACTACGTTACTCACTGGCTACTACAACTGTACTTCTCTCTGTAGACGAAATATCTAACAAACACTTTTTCATTTGGTTATATTAGTATATATAGTAGTAGTTGTAGTACAGTATGCAGTAGTGGGAGCGAACTACTAGAACATGTTGTTGAAATACGGTATATTGTTAAAGTAGACCAAGTCTTGTTGTATGTAGTACTTGACAATACAGAATGTTGAGTGGAAAATGCTGAGTTTTCTGTGTTGGTGTTCGCCTTGGCCCGTCCAAGAGCCTTTGCTTATGTCCCCGACTGAAACATTTAGCACTTCTCGTCGGATTTCAGTTAGACAGAGTTTATAGAGCGGCCAACTACTAACAAACTATTCCAGTTGGTATTACAGTCTCGTTTCCATACCAAGTTCGTCTTTGGTACAGAAAGTAGCATCTTTTTTGTAAGAGTACAAATGTACTATGCTCTGGTATAGGGAGGGATATATTATGTAACGCAGCTTTGTATAGGGAAGGAGGTTAGGTACTGTATTTATATTTGGTAGGTATATAAGTTTATATAAATGTTGTGTGGTTGGTGATGGTGGTGGTGCATTGGGCACTCATCCATCTTGAAATAATTGAAAAAATGCAGGGCGAAGCACCGCACCCTACAATTTACAACAAACAGATGCAATGTATAGTAGTCGTAAGTAGTGGCTAGGGTGGTAGTTTCACTCTGTTTTCAGTCCAACGTGTGCTATGGTGTGGCATGGCATTTTCGGAAGACTCCTAGTTTGTGGAGTTATGTAGAAGTGGAGACGCGGCAAAGAGCCATTGTAGCAGGAGCCAGAAGGGCCAAAACCCGCTTGAAATGCCAGTGCTGAGAGTGGCAAAAAGACTCGTTGTTGTCGACGGAGACAGCCCATAAGCTCTCGAAGTGGAAATGGAGTAACTGGCTTGCGTGATATTTAGCAGTATGGTGCCTTCGTGGATCCCTTTGCTATTTTTCACAAAAAACATGTACTCCCCTGCGTCTTCCGTTGATACGTTCAGAATGGTCAACACTGCCAAATAACAGTCGCTTGAGTCGCTTCCCTGTAAAAACACAAGACAACAGAATAATGAAGTTTTTCTCTTATTCACTGCAAAAGTAGATACATTGTCGCAAAATAGGCACAAATCATCCAACACGTTCTTATTAGCAAACCTCAAATCTCCGCCTTAACTCCTTTGTCATAAAAGCCAATTATGTAGCCCGTTTAAAACAACACCACTTTTTACCCTTCACTTTTACACATTTACTAACAAAAATATGATTCCACATGACCTCTAAAAATTTACTACGTATAAAAATAGAATTTTTATTACCTATGAACATACATACCTTTAGGTAATAATAGGTATTATATAATGGGCAAATTAATTTGTCCTTTGTTGCAACCCCGAAAAAGGGAAAATGGCTCAGATACGATTTGCCAATAATTCATTTGCATTTCAAAGGTATTTTGTTGGAAAAGGGAGTAAGTGTATAAGGGAGGCGGATATAATAAAATGACTAAGGTTACTGAAATACATGGAAGGGAGTATACAGCTCCATTGCATTGTAGTCAGAACAGTGCACATTATTTAACTGTTAGAAGATGATGAGTGTTCTGCCATTTCCTTTACCCTTGCTGTGCGGAACGAGCGAGAGAGCGAAGCGGATGGACAAATGGCATGTTGGACTGGAGAGTAACCAAAGAAAAAGATTTGAAAGCACACGATAGTCTGCAGGATATCACTAAACTATTTCTTCAGCCTTAAAAACATTAGTCACCGTTTATAGACATTTTCATCACCCGACTTTCTTCTATTGCTTTCTACACTTTATGTGCAGAAACATCACCAAAGAAGAAACTTTCTCAAGAACCCGGTATGTATGTACGAGTATGTTCCTCACTCTCTCAGTATCTCAGAGAGAGTTTCCTTCAAAGATATTTGTAAATATATCACTTCAGCTCTACAAACTGCTAAAACACAATGAAAGGTTTTGTTTCGTTTGTTTTGGCTTACTCCTTTCTCTCTCTGTGTGTGTTTTTCTATATGTATAAGAAAAAACCTTTGCCTTTTATTCCATGTCATTACTATTTACTATTATGTAATGCGCGACACGAAAACAGAACGGACTTGAGCTTCCTAGCATTCTATAATGGTACGTAAAGTCCCCAAGAATTACGGAGCATGGAATAGTGCCAAAAAGAAGCATTACAAGTTACTTTTTGTCAGTTAAAACAATTTTTCGATTCATTGAAGGGCTTTATTTGTAAACTGTGAGAAACGCAAAATTAATGCTGCGGAGATACCAAAGAAAAGCAAAAGAAAAGTTTTTATTGAATAAGCGCTATCATGACTGACTCTCTCTCTCTCTCTTTTATACATACTAGTAGCTCTCTTTCTTTTATACAGAGAAACATCCGTGCTGCATACATGCAAGAACATAACAAAGTAACTAAGCCAATACAAACGAAGTTATGGGAGTATACTACTTATGTGCAGTAGAAAGGTGAATAGAATGAAAAGAACAAATAAAATCATGGAAAAAAAGATGAGTGAGGGGAAATACTAATAAAATAGAATAGAAAAGTGGGAAATCAACGTTTTTGATAAGAAGTCCTTTCCCTTCTGAGGAAAGAAACACTCAATTATTTCCGAATCAAATGGGCGAGTAATGTATCAAAGTAAAACAAAAGGCTCAGTCAGACATGGAGAACTCTGTGAGCGAGGAAACTTTTGTTCACCATATACCTCTCGCCTCTTGCCCTGCCTCCCTTACTCTCTCCTTTCTATTTTCCATGGTTGGCAATACAGTAGAAACAGTTGCACCATGTAGTTGTAGTGCATTTGTGTGTATTGTACTAGGAATGTATGTGTTAGTATGTGTGTGCATCGTTTCAAGTTTTCCACTACTCCTATTCTTTTCTTTAGCAAGCCATTCCATAGTTTACTTTGCTTTGCTTTACGTTGCATTACTTAAGTACATTACACTGCGTTACTTACTTTATTTCAGTTTTCTCTATCTCAGCTACACTCGTTACAAAGCCTAAGGTTTCATTTTCATTCTGTATTCCATGAAATAAGTTGTACATTAGTCTGTTAGCAGTCGACTACCTTGTGCCTTCCTATGCATAGGTATACTATGTATAATATTAACAAACTAAAAGAGTTATATTGCTGCAGTAATACATATACCTAAAACTAACTAAAATAAATGTACAAGTATGTACAACAAAGTCCTTATTTCCTTACAGTGTAGTTGTGTGTAGGTATAAAAGTGGTAGTGTAGCTACACCATTAGTAATAGCATATAAAGAGAAAATGAGAATGCAACACACACTTGGAAATCCGAGCGACTGACTCGATCTATCTCTCAACTCCATCCACACTGCTAACTACATCACAATCATTATTCGCATTCGTCTCTATTCTTTGCCGCAGAACAACCACAGCACAAGCATAGACACGGATTCACATTATTTCGCCTCTCCTTTTTACTTTCCTCATCACATCAACGCATTTCGCATCAGTTCTGCTCAAATCAACTCATTCATCGAGACAATACACCGAGGAGATGAAATGAGATGAAACTCAACTCGAGCTATTATTCTACATTATTGTAAAAGTCCTTTCACAGACACACACTCCCGAGAAAACAAGCATTATCTCTTACTCACCTACATAGATGTACTTTGAACCCTAATATATCAAACATATAAAGTACACACGCTACCTTACACCCATGTTGTTATATAACATGTAGAGTGTACTATAAACTAATTTAACGTACTTTCCTTACATAGGTAGGTACTAGCAATATTACTACTGTATTGCATTATTTGTATTGTAGTCATCATTCTCTTAGCAATCAACATCCTTAGAACAGTAAGAGAAAGTTACAGAGCTACTTATTCCATCCATTATGTTTTATCATTATCACTACATCACAAGAAATACTGGAATTTTTTTTCAGTTTATACCAAACTGAACTCCAACTTAATAATTTTAGCTTGGCTTATTATAAATTATACCATCTAAGGATACCCAGATTAAGCTTTTTCAAATAAAAAGTGTTTTGAATAAAATGGTGATTACTACATTTTCTAACGGACTCAATAAGAATCCTACATTATGCTTGTTTATTTATACATAAATTATGTATAAAATTCATTTTTAACAAGTTTAGTTATATGTATGTTAACATTGTTACAGATTGGTACAATATTCTGTGGGTAATTGACTTTAAAAATTGATGCGTAAGTTTTTGAGTCAAAATGGCAACTATAATTGTATGGCAAATGTCATACAGGTATTCAAATTGTTATACTAGGTAAGTATTTCTCTATGTTATGCATGTGAATCAATCCCGCTTTTACGTTGTTTCTATGATTTAGACAGGTTCAAACTTAGTTAAATAACCAACTTCAATTTTAATTCTTGACTAGTTCTTGACTATGTACATAAACTGTGAATATGATAATCTTGTATTCACATCCAAATAAACTTCCTGACTGAGGAGACTTGTCCGAGACTTTCCAAATGTTAACACGTCACTCACCCTTACCCGCCCACCTTGTCTTTTCAATAATTTCGTAGAGCATTATAGGTAATGGCTATACCTAACCTGCGCTAATAAACCATTGCATTGGATACTTACGAACACAGAATATCGATCTGTAATAAATAACGTTAGTTTGTTAAACAATCAAATCAAAAATGTCATGTAGGTATATTTGAATTTGATATATTAAATAGGCGTTTAATAAGTGAACGTTACAAAGGATTTTCGATTGGACTGTTTCATGTAGGCATTACAATTACAATATACGTATGAGTTCTCCCTCGCTTTCACCTTGATGGTGGCAGGTGTATGTAAGGGTTGTAGTAATATAATAATAATTATACGTTGTCTACCAAAAGTTGACTCTGATAATTTTCTGGTTAACTAGGTATGTCAAAGTGGAAAGATAGGAAGAGAATACTAGGAGCATTTGCACTTTACCAACCAAGCATACAAATTAGGAAGGAATATTAATTCTTACCCGCAGTAGAGGAGTCTATAGCCTTTGTTTTAGCTACTGTTTGCATAAGGTTTTGAGGGTAACCAGGATATGGCCAATTATGTTAAAATGTCAGGCCACCCAAATGCGTCATAGAAGTAATAGTCATCGGATAGTGAAGAAATACAAGTAACACAATTCTTTTTGGTGTAATATTTCCACCATTATTGAATACAGTCTTGTAGTATGAAAGGAGACTGGGATGGGATCGTCAGTGTAAAAAGATGTAAGTAAGATAGAAGACTAAAACACGAGCCATGCCATGATCCATGATACCTGAAATGCTTTTAGAAGAAATAATTACAAACGAAACCTAAGAAGATCCTTTTAATGGGCTTTTATAACTACTGGGAAAATATGATCTAGAAGTAGGTAGTACTAGTAGCGAGCAGGTAAAAAGTAGACAAAGAATAAAGGCAGTCCATTAAACATAGTTGTAAGCTTTTGATGTTATGAAATGTGGAACACGATGACAACAGTAGTAGAAAGACTATTGAAAAGCCATGAAAAGATCTTCCTTTTGTCTTTTCGAGTATAGGCTGCAGAGAAAAGAACAAAAGTACCAACTTGAAATCCAAATTGCCATAAAATGAAATCCCTGACTTGTTATTGTCAAGAAGAAAAATACCTAGTCTAGAAAAGAACAGTATTATTACTCTTAGACAGTCATGGAAGCCATCTCTCTCATTTCACACAGAGGGATTTCTATGTAAACTCTAAAGGTTGCACTGCAAGAAAGCAAAAGTATATATACAGTATGCCCATTGTAGAATACTGAATGTCTTTGCTATACAAGCTCTCCATGCACCATCAGAGCTTCTCACACCACATGCTACTTTTTTCACTAAAATAAAATGTTAGTGCTTGAACGTAGTAAAAACTCTACTTGAAAATAACTGTTATCACTGGAGAGACACGATGAAACATGGTAATGTAAGAATCACGATCAAAACGAAGAAGAAAAAGTTTCAATTGATTCTAATTCCAAAAAAATCGTAGGAGCAGCAGTAGGAGACACTATACGGATTGAATACAGACAGAAATTATAAACAGATGTGAGAATTCCTTTGTGATCATCTCGTTGTTCCAGTTTTTCATTTGGACTCTCCAAACACAACTCAACTAGTTAAATACTACGTCAAAGAGAGTTAAGTCAATTAAATCCAAGCAAAGACAAAGGAACATAGTTAGACGGAGAGAAAAGGCAGAGAAAAGAAAGAACAAGTTCTTTCTCCTTGACTGAATATGTGCAGTGAAAGTGGAAGACGGGTGAAAACGATAGAATAATTCGCACGTTTTGCACTTTTCCACATACTCCTATATGTAAGCACTATCCTATGTACTATACATACACATATATATTGCAAATGTGTAGCTGACAAAATTTCGAGGACATTTCAAACTAGAACGGAGATACCCTACGAAAAAGAGCAGAAACAACCAGGCAATGTACTCTTGGAACAATGCCCAGTCCCATTAACATTACTATGCTGTTATATATAAAATATATATAGGTAGGAATAATCCAGAGGGCTATACATGTGTATTTTGCAAGATAAGTACATAGATACATACATACTGCAACCCTTTTATGCATTTAGGTATATGTATACATGTCCAAGAGAAAAGTATAGAGAAGGATGGACTTTTCTTTCGAATTCGCTTCCTTTCGAACCAGACACAGAAAGTAGGATGAGCTGTGTTAGTCAAGTTGAGAAAACGAAGGAAGAAAAGATATCAATTGTTTTTTAAATCTTCTTTCCTTTCGTGAAAACTTCACGTAGTAGAGTAGGAGCTCTTAGGTTTTGCACAAGAAAGAAGGAAATCTACATACGAGTTCTGGGCTAACACAAAAAAAGTTTTTAGCACGAACCAATGGAGGAAATTACTAACATCGTAACCTCTTTATTAGATAATTAAGCATAAATTGATGACTTTAAGACGGAAATGAAAGTTCCGTGGCAAAACTCAATAGGATATTCTCACAGACAGTTTTTACGCACAATTAATATCAATCTTTTCTTCCAACACCATTGCATAAAACGACCAGGAAATTGTTTTGCCCAACTCAACTTCAAGTAAGAAATTGCCGCACAACCACCTTTCCCACATTAACTTGAAGTTGTCTCGTTAACTAAATTTATGTTTGATGAATGACTAAGGTCACAAGATACTGTAAATACGCTCGTTATCTTAATTACCAACATAGGCACCAATAATTTATACACTTTTCCAAATAAATTGGCCTAATTTATGGGAATGCTAAACTATCTCTCTCGTCTCGTAAATACCCTCAAGAAATTGGACCATACCTCCACAAAATCCCAGTCATACAAATATATTAAGTATTACGTATAATAAAGTTACATACCCATCAGCAACATGCGTACCTAAAATCTAACATGAATCATTTTCAATAAAATTTGTTCATAAGCTTGAAAAATCTTTAAAGTAACAATACTAAGCCAATAAACAAAAGGACAAAAATAAATAAACCTGGCTCAGCTCTTGTTCTTGTGCTTCTTTCTGTATTGTATAGATAATGCTACTTAGATATGCATGTGTTAGAACAATAAGTATAATAATACACAGACCAAATAATGTCTGCACAAAAAAAATTCTCCTGCAAAAGAAAAAAGTGAGACATACTCTGGAAACATAGAATGAAACACAATTCACACGCTAGAGAGTCTGAGTAGAGTCTGTGAAAGTATCCAAAGGACCCCTTGAGAGAGACAGAGCTGGAGGAAAGTAGTCGGGTAGGAGAGAATCGAATAAAATAGAAAAGAATGAGCATATGAGAGTGGAAAAGAAAAGCGAGTGCTTTTCATGGGCGAATCTGATGGAGTTTTCATTTGGGAGGCAAGAGTCACTTGTTATTCCTCCCGGAAGTTTCAATGTGACGCTTTCTCAATAAAATATTTTCCTCTTGGAGGCTTTCCACTACCATTCCTCACTTGAGCTCCTTTTTCTCTAGCTGAATGAAGCGGAAGACAGGAGAATGGGCGTAACACTTGCCATTCCCTTATACTCCCTAACAGACCTAACTCTTGTGGCTTTCACCAATATAATAATATAATACGCACCTACTTATATCTCTATTTATATAAACACTCTTTTCACCCACGCGCCTTCAAATCCATCCTTAAACACAAAGATACACACAATACACACAAATGCTACTAGTCCTAGCCAATGCATTGTGATATATAACACGGATATTAGCTATTATCCCCGAAACCATTACTACAGAGTTATTCAGACCAACATACTAAGACTCTCCTGCTTATATTATTATTATAACAAACACAACCCGGATGAGTTTACTTCATCACATGTAGTGTAGTGTAGTGTGTTATACTCCAATCCTAAAGTACTACTACTAAAGTATATTCCTACAAATGTAATACTTAGTAGTGCTTTTCGTATAATATGTACCTTAGTTTGTACACGTGACTTCACCCTTTTAATTCCGGGTTCAACTTAAGTAATATAGGAAAGTATTAAGTAGACTAAAGCACAACTTTGTCCATAATACACATTACACATATATGCAAGTTTACATAGACATGGATATAGGTAGATATATCAGAAAACAACTCTAAGACAATATAAACCATAGTAGAAAATTGAAATGAGTTTGACTCTCACACTCGAGTCTTTCTCCACACTCTGCCCAAGCATTTATGTAGAGTTTGTAGAGGTATCATCTTAATACTTACGTTTGCTTACGGTTGCGGCTCTTACCTAGAACTCCACCGCACACTCACTTACTACACTACACATAGCTATAGGTAGTCCAATTCAAACTGTGTCTGTGTGTGAGTGTGTAGCTTAGTATATAAGTCTGACTTGGAAAGTTGAACTGCTTTCTTTGTCTACTCTCTTGGTTTTGTTTTGATGCCAGCAAACCCACAAAAGTTTCTATAGACCTATATCATGCTTTTACCAATAACGCGTTCAACCATAAGCCTGAATTAGGCACATACAGTATTTTAAACAAGTTGTGTATAATGCAAGCTGCTTCATACGTTGCTATTTTATTTTGTCTTTATACTATTCAGAGCATAATTTCAATTATGCTCGAATAGCTTATGCTAAATAGTTTGTTAGGCGCGTTTGGAGTGTAGTTTGTAGTTACAAAATATTTGTAACAATAAAATGCATGCAACTTGGGTACGTTGAAAGTGAATGCAAATAGGTTGCTTGCCTGTGATCGGCGTATAGGGAATCATACCATTCTCAGAGCGACTGATATGTAAATGATGATTATGAAAATGGGTCGATTACTTCCAACAAACGACAAAATGCAAAGAAAATAAGAAGCAGAAAAGAAAGAATTAAAAATGAGATTATATGTAATATTATAATTAAGGAATAATTATAAAGTGCATATCTTAAGTATTCAGGTTCTATCTAATATCTAAATTATGGAGCTCACTGCCCTTGCTTGCATTTACCAGTAAACGCCATCATTATCTGAAAACCGATGTTATAAAAATTTGAAACCATAATTTACATAAGATACCTAGTATACTTAATTTTGATGATAAACTTCAAATTTTATGCTCATAATAATGAACACAATTTCATTTTCTAGCTTTGAAAATGTAGATAACAAAATTGGAGCTACTGCTACAAAATTGCAGCAATTGTTGGAGATATTTTCCATTAATAATGCATGTAATAAGTAATGTATGTATTCAAATACTACAATTACAGGAAGGGATCATAATCTCATCACTATCACAGTCCATATTATTAAATAAAACGTCAAAATTTAAAATAAAATTACGAAATATAAAATTTAAAGTATAATTTAAACTTGTAGGTTCTTTATCAGGAATATGTAACAAAACTACAAAATTGTCAAATCAAGAAGGGTCACTTTTATTCATAGTTTACAAGGGCTGGTTTTATTCATGACATCAAGGATGACTTATTTGGGCAAAATTAAATGCATTCCCTAACTAGAATGTAGTACAGTATCTACCAACAGCATTTTAGGTCTTCTTGCTATTTTCCAATTTGGACAGAATTGCAAAGCCATTTATCTCAGTCAGTGTTTCTTAAATGAGGTTTGTAACGTTTAACATTGGAATTGTGGTGTAGAAGCCTAAACTATGATATTGGGTCCAGCCTTGTGTATGTCTGCGTCATTGCATACCAGTACAAACAAAGATAAATGTGTTTCTCATTCAAATGGCTGTTACAAAAATTATGTTGGAATTCCAATGTGACTGAGTAACAGTGCATGTTGTGGAGTCTGAGTTAATTAAGTATTATAAAATCATCTCTGCATACAAAGACTGTTCTTTCCTCGAAAGCAATGCAAGGATACATAATTACAGCTTTTACTCTGATCGGTATAACAATTCATGAGTAAATTGTTGAAAACAATAAGTTTGCACACTTGACAGTTGTAAAAATGGTTGTTTCAAGAGCAATGTTATTATTTTGTGATGGCAAATGAAAACAGAAGGATGTTAATTATTAGGATGTAGCACTACTACACAATATACACAAGGGACTAAATTTCGTTCTCGTTAGTTACGCTC
Source organism: Pogonognathellus longicornis (assembly GCA_034694085.1). NCBI lineage: Eukaryota > Metazoa > Arthropoda > Collembola > Entomobryomorpha > Tomoceridae > Pogonognathellus > Pogonognathellus longicornis. The sequence continues at coordinate 13,930 of JAQFYB010001425.1, read as the reverse complement.
TAAATTATTCCTTTTAATCCAAATGCACTTCTCGCCTGGTTGTGACTAGTGTTATCCACGCGAATTCATTCGTCATTAGTCTGATTAAAGCGAAACCGCAAACCGTAATAGTTCTTCGGATTTGATTCCAGTCAAAAGAAGACTTATCTAAACTATCCGAAATTGCAATTCACACTTTCACACAGAATTGAGAAGAGACATCGACATTCTGATTTAGTTGCCATTATTTCACTTGACTATACAGATAGATAGCTCAGTCGTGGAAGAACTGACTTAATTTAAGTAGAATCGTGACTGACTGACTAATGCCCAAATGGAAATCACGTTTCAGTTCCAACTCAACCAATCCATACTACTATATAAACTTGGCTCATTTCATTTCCGGAGTGATTTCGGCATTTAGATTGTGGTTCGGCTCATCACAGGGATACTCTATTGGTAAATGTGCAGCTTAAACTATCTCCTAACTGCAAATGTAATGGGCAAAGTAATAGATTTCTCTCCTTCACTCCAACAGTCTCTCTCCACTCCCAATGTAATATACTACTTTCCTATCTACCCGTAAGTATTAGTATTACCACAGCATTATATCCAACGCTTAGGTATTTTCGCGAAAATGGATTTACTACCTTGCTCATCCTCATCCCATGTACCCACCTATGTCAGCATTAAAGGTAATGCTCACTCTAACCAAATCTTCTGCCTTCTAAGCCTCTAAAGACTTATAACACCTAATTCTTCCTATTCCAACATCGTATTTACTCAAAACTGGTTTATTTCTTGCCCTTATATAAACTCCCTGCTAATAGAACATGGATCTATACATAATACATACCTATGTACATTTATACTCTTCCTTCTATTTCTATCCCCGAAATTCGCGAATTTAATGCACACAAATGTTAATAGCAGGCACATTACACGCTTTACCACAGAATTGTGTGCGTAATATCATAGGAAAACTTATGCACCTCGGCAGTAATAAAATATCTTACAAATTCCAAGGACTAATGCTGAAGCAGTTAACCAATTTCTCACATCTTTTCGTTAAGCCTCTTCTCATGAGTTTTCAACCTCAAGTATATCCCCAAGTGTAATATCTTCAACTAGTATATACTGACTAAAAACCTGAACAAATTCATGGCATAACTCTATCATGTGTTCATAATATTTTATTCTGTGCTCAACCACACCACTGAATGTATCACAGTACGCGTATACAATTCACACAGCAGGTTTCTTTTATTTTCTACATGTTCTGCTTTGCCAAGTCTCTTGAACTTGTGTAATACCGACCAATTCTGTCGGTCGGTACGGCACTAATCAATCGTCTTTCTTCTTTCGGCACACACACAAACACAGCTCGCCCACCTACCTCACTCACAGTAGTGAGCTGAGTCTCTTTATGTTAACACACGGGCATAGTGGCACATAATAGTAATAGTAATACCTAGTAATGCTTCGTATTGTAAATGTGCCGTTGGTAGTTTACAATCAAATCTGATCTGAAAAGAGAAAAGCTTGCGTTGCCTTGTAGTAGTGCTTGGTAAATGTTGTTGCAGACCGCCCATTCATTCCTTTTACACCCGCAAACTATAAAAGATATGTATCTAACCTAGTCGTAGCTTTCACAATGAGATAAGCGTATACAGATAAAATAAAGCTAATGTAAGTCTGCCACTGTATCATTGTGCAGAAACAGGAGTACAAAGGAACAAAATCAACACCCTTTCAACACAGAATGAATATATTTCTTCAGCCACAATTCTCTCGCAGACTTTGGCAATTTGTCTACTCCGGAATTAGCGCTATTTTATTACTTTACTATACGTAAGAGGTCCCTTTTTACGTAGGTATTACAACCACCACATACACCTAGGTATACACATTCATATATAAATAATTCCACTAGTAGGTAGGCACCTATTATATCTATGCAGACATACATTTGTACAATACGTACCAATGTATATTTGTAATTGAACAAAAGTTTAACCTTTTTAATATGGAGTAGCTGGTTCAAGGCACACACATACTAAAAAAATAATGTGTTTTTATGGAAAAGCTGACGTTCAGTAAAGGCCAAGAGATGAAGGTTCGTTGAAGATTTTGTCGATTAACATGAAATGGCCCTGGTGATAGAAGACGATTAAGAGAGTGCCGCTGTAAAATTATAAGTACCGGGAGGGATGCAAAGGCATGGTAATATTTAAGTGAAAGAGATATATTATGTGAATGAAAAGGATTTGTAATTTTGTATGTAGTTCTAGTATGTATATATAGGTACATGTATTATGTACTTTGTACATATATGGCACAGCATTATTATTTCCTTGCTATAATATTATGGAGTATAAGTTTTCTACATAGTAAGTATATGGTACGATGTCTCAGTGCAGTGTATGTATGTAGTTAAAAGCTCAACTCGGCTGGCTGAAACTCCACTAAGAAGATAGTAATTTGGAGCAAGTTGACTTGCGATGGCATGGTTGATGATTCAATCCAAATCTCATGGGAAAACTCCAATAAGAGCTGTGAGATGTGAGTTATGTCGACTTCTTATGTTCAGATCTTTCTCGAGAGCCATTATGAGCCAACTGCATCGTTATTAAGACTAAGGCTGCAAATCTGCAAAATTAATGGTGAGAACGAACTCAGTCGGGGCACATAGTATAATCAGTGGGAGTCAAGAGAATATTTTGACACTGTTGTACAGAACTCTTTATATAAAACGAAAACCTAATGACGACTTTGCAAATCATATTAGGTATGTAGTATGTGCCTACTTCATATCCTGACTTTTGTTATACATAGTATAACGTACATAGTACATAGCTCTGTAGTTCTAAAGCTTACACAATATCCATTCTAAAACTCTAACTTTCCAAATCATTTTGCATTAAGCTAAAAGTACAATTTTAGTTTTACATAGCAATAGCAATACTACGTCTTTCAAAACCTGACAGTGCCTACATAATTTTAAATCTAATTAAAAATATTATGAAGCATGTATTGTAGATAGCGTTGTCATTTTATGAATAGAAAATTCACTTTTACATTAAAAAGTACCTACACTTAATGTTAGTGCGTCTTTACACCAATTTTTAATTTTAATTTGTCTGAGAAACTCAATTTGCGATGGGGAATACATCTACTGAATCATTTAAATCATATTCAGTCATGTTAAATAAAGTGGCACCGATTTATTTAATGTTAATCTGTGAAATAATATTTTCTTGCAACTGCAGTTTCAGCACATTTGTGTCGAAATTGCAGGTTTTGCAGTTTCAGCCAAACTAAACTGGAAAAGCTTTTCTCTCACACTTGTGAATGCTTGTGTAAGTTTGAGTGATGTCCCTGCTTGGTTTTGTTGTATGAAGCCGAGAGGTGAATTCTCATTGAGAGTCTGTAAGAAAGCACTTCTCACCGCTCATTCCCTGAGGAAACGGGAAAAGCAACGCTGTCCTTTATACATTCAAAGTATACAATTGTTTAAACTTAAGTAAAAGGTCTAAGGTTAAGGATAAAATACAGTTCCCCTTCTTCTTGCGTGCAGAAAGGATTGAATTATTGTGCATGGTTAGCAACCATATACCTCAATCTTGGAATAAAGTGTGTTTATAATGCACACTCTGTCTCTTCCATCGTACACAACAGCATACACTATCTTCCCAGCTTTATTTAAACATTGCAGTGTATTAGACAATCCATATTGGTACTTTTGCTACATCTCATGTTTTCCTTCGTTGTGTTCAATTCTGTCATGTTTGGTTGGAGAGTTGATATCATGAGAGCATCTGTAGTGCCGTACTGATTCTACGATACAAGCGTTGAGCTAAGAATGTCTGGTCTCGTAGTGCAGTGAGTGCCTGTTCCTTTCTAACATAAACTCTCCTACTTTACTTACTATAGCTATGTATTTCTATACACATGCAATGTAAAAGTAAATATGTATACTTGTGTATATAGCAGATAGATGGATACTCATTTCCTTGAGCCCTTCAAGTCAATGCCAAACACACACACATACATACAACCAGTATTTCACTTGTTTTACTACTTAAAGTTGAACTTCACTTTCACTTAGTTTCCCTTTACTCACAAATTAGAAAGTAGAATGAAATGTATCTTCTTCACGTAGCAACGCTTACTCCTAACTCAAAAAGAAGGGTAATTGGAGGCCAAGCAGCACGACTGCCTTCATCTTAAACTGGAATTACTACCCAGTGCACTGCACTACTCTACAGTATACACAAACTGAAATATGATGTGGAATTTAGAGTAGTAGTAGTACTCTATACACTACATACTACTAGTAGTCAACTCACTTCACTACTTGGCAGACAAAAACAGCGGGTAGTATAACTGTTAAGTGAACTGCTGAAAATAGCGATTCCCTGCTTACTTCGGCAAATGAAATTGGTATCCATCTGAAACTAAAGGCAGAACTAAATAGACCTCATCTCATCATTTCCACCTCACAACCCACCCTCGCTCTCTGCTTTAAAAGTTCAAGACTTATAATACACTAATACATTACTTGTACTTCAAATACCTACTTAGACTATCTCTCCCTGTAATCTAAACTCATACTTTATATTCTCCTCTATGTATTTCTCTTAGTAGTAGTAACTTCATAATATTATTACCTTCCTTGCTTACTAATACTTGGTTTAGCTAGACTATACGTGTAACTATTTTACCATCATCAAATCATCATCCTAGTTGATTCAGCTAGCATTTACAACCTCAAACTGCTAATAGGTGTATGCTGTGTCTCTATGACTATGGTTAAAAATGTCGTTACCGCTGTATTATCGCTATCACATCAACAACACTATCACAATGCACTTGCACGTGTCCTTCTTCCTCATATTGTATTAGTGATTCAGTCTTGTACACCTTGGTGAGTGTGTTGTGTATTATATAAATCCACCAGACTACATTATTTTCTTCCAATTTCGGTAACATGTGCGTGGGTTGTTCGGTTTCTCTCTGTGTGTATAGGTAGAAGGTACTGTAGTGTGTTCGCGGCTGTGGAGTGGATTGTATCTGTATACGCAATGCGTGTTTGCATTGCAATAAGGTATTGTTAGACAGTCTACATGCAGAAAATCAAGCCAAACGAAGTCATGCCATTATCGTAAAGCATGTAGGTGTATAAATGATGTTTTGTCTTTCACAGTACACTTCACATATACAAAGAACAGAATGCACATCATTGTTAGTTAGCAGCAGATCTCCTTTAGTTTAGCATGGACGCACACAGAGACTATGTACTAGCAATCAACACACCAAAATGAAACCAATAGATGAGTATATCATTTTATGTGGTAGAAATGTTGTTGTATCAGTAGTATATAGGTAGAAGTAGTAGTAAACCATCAGTCTTCTTGGATGGAGTATGTGTTAGTTGATTGGATCCTAAATAAAGGGGGAAGAATGGAGAGAGAAAGAGAGTATCATAATCAGTATCAGCATCTCTCGTTTTCTGTGTTCTTCTCATCTTGTCTAACTTCGTTTAGAGAGTACAGATCTATTGCACATCTAATGAGATTCGTTTTCGTTTCGATCCTAATCTCTTATCTGACCAAACCAAACGAATGTATGTATACAGTTTTATGGTCGAGTGGAGATAACTAAGTAAGTCGAACTGATAACGATAAGTCGAAGCTAAAAGGAACCCTTTGGCTAATATATAGACAGAAAGGAATACAAACTATTCTATAGCCTGTGTGTACAGGGGATATGTGTACATAGGTATTGAATGCGTGGTGTAGGGATACAGGCAAGGCACACCAAAACATAGCTGTATTTTTACTACAATTTACTCAGAGTTTGTTAGAAGTCTCCTATGGAACAAACAACGTTACTCTAGCTATTGAACTTGTATACAAACAAATTGGATTTTCTAGTATATAAGTATGTACTGGAGTCTTCATGTAATGATTTATTTATCCTGTAGTTGTTAATGGAAAATTTTCACAAACGAAAGAAGAAACCACAGATCTTGTATAAAAGCAATAAAAATAATAAATATGATTTGTATTGATGTATTTCCCAAGAACATACATTGCGCTTTACTCAGCTTAGGTTTTGTGAGTAATAATAGCTCGTTGTGTAGAGTATATCATTTTTAAATTGACACAGAAGACATTTATGTCATAAAATATCAAGGTTTAAACGAGTCTTTGACAATCTTCCAATTTCTAAGCAATGGAATAGTAAAATTTATGGGAAGATGGAGAAACTACTGTGATTATTATTAAATACCATCAAATCACCATCATTTCCATTTGAGTTAGACAAAGAAATATATTAATGCTATACTTGTATAGGTACATATGAAATACTAGGAACCATTGAAACGTCAGAATGAATTCAGGTCAAACTCATTTCATTACTTTATGTCTCATCAGATGAATTTTGTCAGTCAAAGCCACTAGTGATAATTATGGCAAGTACTGAAGTGCATAATTTAAGCTAAATGTATAGTAATGTGTATGTGCGGACTGAAATTTAGCTAATGCTTCGTAAGTTCATTTCACGCAGCAAAGATAAGGCAAGCACCACCACCAGAGCAGTTCATATCTCAAAATAATTAGCTATTGCAAACTTTTACAACGAGCGAGCGAAACTTCCTTGAGTATAAAAGGCTTTTTGGGAGAAATGTTTCCACTAAACTCTTCTGACTTGCATGGTGTTGTGTGTAAATGGGCTTCACATACTATAGTACAGTTTTACATTATATTGTGTATGTATATCATTAGCTATACAATACTCAACAATGAGTCTCATAACTAGAGTAACGTAACTTTAAAGTAGGTACAGTATCTCTAAAGTAATTCCACGGGGAATCTCTTAACTGGGGTTTTCCATATGAATTCAGTTTAGTAGACTGCTGCAAAGAAGCCATCTTTAATGACAGAGAACGTAATGTTTCAACACTGTATGAAGCACCATGACATACTCTACAAGAGTGGAGTACCTACGTACTTAATATTTATGACATGCTGGTGTAAATGTAGGACAATTTAATGGTTCAACTAAATATTAGTATAGTTTTACACTAGTTCTCCCAAATAAATTCCGGCGAGGTTCACAGAGACCATCAAAAAGACCCGTATCACAGAGTCTGAGTCTCTAGTCGGGCTGACTGGTGGATTGCAACTTACTTTGTAATGTTATCAGGTCAGGGTCAGCGTGGGTGAAATAATAAACTCGTCCTATCAAAATTTGATATCTGTGTGCTGATTCTCGGCTGATGTATTACAGAATACATTAACTGTAGTATGTAGGTTTATGACTGTATCACCTATCGATCTACACAAAAGCCCTTAAAACATAAAACTCCCTAAAATTCATTTATTTTCTTGTGTGTGTAAAATTTTAATTCAAACTTTACAACGAAATGAACTTGGATTTAGTATTAATCCTTAATACATATTCACATTCCACAAAAATGTGAAACAATTTAAATGAGGGAGAATTTTAACAATCATGCAAAGTTGCTATCACGGTAGTTATACGGACAAAGTTCAAAACTTGCTATCAAGATGCAGATGAAAGATATTTTATCCTATATCCCGAAAACTTGTATTTATACTGTTGGTCTACATTCTTCATATTATACGTGCATACTTTAAATCTGTATGCTACTGGTCTCCTTTCTCACATGACTGATTCAGCTTGGTAAACCTATTTAGAGACTCAAACCTGAAATGCTGGGATTTTTGATGTATCCTACAATCATAAAACATCTAAAGTAATTCAGAAAATCGTATTTTCTAAAGCTACATAGCACGAGCAATTTTGTTGCAAATAGACCACTAATATCATATTTCTAAATGTGTGTTGTATGTTGTAGTTGAGTTTATTTTTCAATATTTTATACTTAGGTATACCTACATTATCTACACACATGATATTCTTTATACTTCCTTACAATGTATACGAGAATCGTAATAATAGGTAGATACTATATTAGTATTAAAGGAAAAGCAAGTTACAATTTCACAATGCTATTTCCAATTTCAAATGTTGTCAATTTATTTATCGACACTACACAGTATACCTACTTTATAGTTCTTCTGATTAGGATTTTGAACTTATACTTTGACAGATCAAAAACTACGTGTATAAAAAGGGGGTAGTATGATGCAAGAATTTTACGTTTTAGCATTTGAATTTGTATTCCTGTCACGAATGGCATAGAAATTCAAGCCGTGTAAAATTCAGTGCAACCTGCAACTACCTACTTACAGAAAATGTATCTTGCATGCAATATCTCAACCTTGTTTCCCTACCCTCACATCTTGGCATGACATGACAGACAGATACGTCTGTGTTCATTGCTTAGCTGTCTATATGCTGATGCCGACCTTTTATTACACTGACATGTAATTTTCTTCTATGAAGTACCCCGTATTACACTCTGTTCAACATTTCATAATTTGATGATTTGCAATTCAAAATCCTTTGGTCAAAGATTTCTAAGAAAGCACATCAAAAACACATTAAATCAAGGCCAACGCAACAACAACTTATGCCCTATATAAATATCGCATCATCAAAATACAAATATTCTTCAGCATAAAAGACTTGTTAATATTTTGAAAGAATCAAGGATGGTTTACACAAAATTCTGGTTTTAGTGGTTAAATATTCTTTGGGACGAACTGAAAGGTTGCGAATCCCCGTTAGGCATGACAGTGAGCAACCACACCACAGCACAGCACATGTAACAAACAACCGTTTCTGTAAGAATCACCCCAGCCTATTTAAACTTTTTTTATTTATATGTCACTTCACCCTCCGAATGGTTTTTCGTGACTTGGTACAATGCCACGTTAAAACGGAAAGTGAAAAGGGAATTGGGTTTTGTCATGTCGATCAGATGTGGTTTCTTTTGGACACGAATTCGCATTTATTTACATGTGTTTGGCTACACGGCAGGGATTTTCTAGTGGATTTGAACAATAAATGGAACGGCTAAAGCTAAGTAGACTATTCACCATCCCATAACCATCCTGTACCTATCTACGTCTAGAAGGGTAGACTGCAATCACATGACGGAGATGAAGATGAAAAGGAAGCTGTGGTTAGTTAGTTGGTATGAGATTTGACTTAAGTGAAGTACTATACCGTACATAGCCTAGAGTAAGTTCTTGCATAATGCGTCCTTGTACTATAACTGAAATGTGTATGCACTAATGTTTTTGCATTATTCTGGAATGTATATACTTATTACAAAGGTACTTATATTACTATCAACCAAGTATTATACTGCACTAGTAGTATTCCATGTTTCTGCGGATTGTAAATGCGAATGAAATTGTAGTTAGGTTGCAGTATGACCTAAAGCAGTATTTGTAATGTATCTCCATCACAGACATGTTATTGTAGGTTTCCCCACGACAAAAGAGACCAAAGTAATGTGCTTTTGCTTGAAAATAATGCTCAGGGCTTTGCATGTGTTCTTTCTCATGCTATGACACTAGATATACATACCTCAAACTTACAAAGTAAGTGGAGAGAGTACTCCGTCATCCTCCCACAGCAAAACCAAGTATGTAAGCCAGGGCTGCCCACAAGCCGCACACATGCTACGAACTAGTAGTAGTGTACTACATAGCACTAGTACAAACATGTATAATTTCCTACTTTGAGTGAAACGCCTTCATTTACAAATTACAAAGAAAACTTCTATATGTAAATGAGTAAATGAATGTATATGAATGCAGAAACATAGCAGGAGTACATAGTATGGATGGATGTAGTATTAACTAAAGTTACAACAAACTGCTCCAAGAGAATCCTTAATTAGATCCTGGAAATCATTATGGTAAACTTGACAATTCAAAGCTACCTTTGAAAACTCATAACAGAGCAATTATAAAAGAACACTAGCATTTAATTACTTATGGTGATGAAACTTCATCTTGAAGTTACAACAGTACATACAGTAGTAGGTATACTGTATAGTGTATGGTACAAGTGGAAATATTGCAAGATGGTGTATTGTGTTTGTTTGTTGGGCAATAGTTGATAGTTTCCAATAATAAATTCGTTGTCTTGAGATATTAAATATTTCAATATTTATTCCACCTGTGCGTTCACACACAGAATGGAGACATAGAACATAAGTTTGTCTTTAGGTATTGACTTCACAGTTCATTGCACAGCACACTCTGTAAGAATCCCTCTGTGTGGAAATATGCGTTTATATATGCCGGCAATATTCATACTGTTAAAAGTACATTTTATCACAACACATACATTGAACATTAGGTATGATGCTGCGTAAACTCTGTTCGTATTACGACTCTAAGTCGGTTTTTCTATTTAGAATAAAAAATGAGGCGAAAGCACCCTCGGATTGAAACATATTGTCGTAACATCGCCCAGGGACGTGAAGAGTTGGAGAAACAGCCTCCACTTTCCGTTGACTTTCGCCTCGATAATAAATCATAATGCACCATTGAGCATTTTTGCTTCGTCTTCCTTTAGAACTCCAACATTGGTCTGACTGCCAATAAGTAGGCTAACGCCACAGCCTACGCAGAATTTGAAAAATGGATTCGTCAGCCACTTTTTTATTGTATTTTCAGTTTCATACTATGATATTGCCATTTTGCGACTAACTCAACAATGTTTGCAGACCGATACTATGTTTACTCAGGCTTAAGTGGCCTTAGGCCAAAAGAGAAACGTCGATCTTCCAAAATCCATAATATAATATTTCAATTGTGTAAAGCTTCGGCAATAAATTTAAGCTTCCTCAATTTTTCATATAATATGGAAAACTAGGCAAAAGAAAAATAATCAATAACACTATGTATGAACAAGCGTACTTTAAATGTATAATTTTTAAATGGTGAAAGCAGACAACTTTGTTTCGTAGTAAGTATTATGATATAATAAGTGCGAGTACTAGTTATAAATACTAAAATCTATATGATGTATGTTACATGTAGCGTACATCTTCTTCCACACATAGCCGCAACCCTTTTAGTACAAAAGTAAATAAAAAGAAACGTTCTCTCAGAGTCTAGGAAAAAGTTGACTAGGTATAATATAAAATATAAGGGAGAGTAATAGTAAAAGGAACATGCATTAGGTATACAGTATATCTACACAAACTGAGAAAAGTGTAGTGTTAAAAAACTTTCTCAAGTTGTTTCGGACAGAAACTTGTATTTGTACGTTAAGTTTTACTCGTCCCGTCAGATATTTTCCGGGTGAGTAGATAAACAATAAGAAGATTTGTGCAGAGCATTATGAGCATAATGCGAGTTGACAAAGTACTGCCATCACTCTTTTCATCATCTCATTAAGATTTCTTAATTTCAAAGGAAAAGCAAAAAAGCTACAGAGTGATAAAACACTCCTTCTCAGTAACCTGTCTAAAAGTCTTGCTTTTCCCCTACATAATAATCGGATTAGAGGGCATAAAAAGGCTTTGCGATGCGTGCATGCAATCAGTATGGGTTCCTAAGACTTCAATTCAGACACTGAATGAAGTCTCCTATTATTTATCATGCATTAATTCACTCTGAATAGAACACCATGCACTTACACATACACAAGCCTTACGCACGAAAAACGAGGAAGGTGGAGTTGAAACTAAAGTCGGAAGTAAGCTTTCCTCGACTAACAAAGTAACGAATCAAGTTATAAAATATGAACACCACAGCACACACTCCTCCAAGCTGAAAACATGTAGCATTATGGTTGAGTGAAGAATCTGTAAGTGGAACAGGTACACACAACTTATTAGATAGTGTCTGCTGTCTGACACTCTTAAGGACCTCCTTTTATGTAAAAAGAATTATTATAAAGGAAAACGACACAATCCCTATTACACACGCTATATTTTATCCACCACCACCATTACTAACAATGACATTAGTTGTGAAACATCTAAAACATTGCATCGTACAAATGTAGTATGTATAATATAGGTACAGTGTATGCAGGTACCGTGTGTAACATAAGAATATTATAATACAAGAAGACAACAAGAAACAAACTACCGTCATGTCAGTATGAAATAGTAATAATTTTTAACACGGGTACACAATTGACGTACACGTGTATCCTCCTTCTTACAATACAGATACACGCCCTTTCTTAATACACAAAGTCAGAAGAACTAGAACAAAACTACAACCTCTAAAAAGCATCACATCAGAATACACGTGTAAGAATTTTGATGTTTGAGTGTAAATCAATGTAGACAACTTTGTTTAGTAAATAATGTAACTGATAGTGTTACTAGGTCGAGGAAGATTACATGGAGTGTCCGATCTGTGTATCTCTCTCAAAGGTTTACTCACACTAAAGAAGAAGTTTGTTTCTCGTTACACAAAAAGAGCCAGAAGAACTGAAAGTGGTATGATTACTATTATTTGCTACTAATGCTTTCATTATATGTGACTTAAGTTTTTAGAGCTTCTTTCTTGTAATAAGCTTGCTGCGGACGATGAAACAGATAGCTGCCATCAATGGGCGATATACAGGTAATTAGTACGTGACCACAAAGCTATCTTGAAAGAACGGGATAAGTAGAAAAGAAACGGCAAAGAAACTTACAGTTAGTTTCTGAGCGACGAATTTGTTACGGTGTCTAGAACCAGGTCGAAGAGCTATACTGCCTCCGAAGATCCAGAAAGCCCTCTCAGGCATTGGGTTGGCACACATCTCCACAGACAGGGATAAGGGCTGTCCAGAGAATCCCATTATTGTCCTGTTTGTCGGGTAGACTACTGGACGTCCTGTGTAAATAAATGTGTCATTTAATAAACAGCATTCTCCAACTTCTCACAAATCATAAAAATAGCAATTGTAGAGGAGGTTGATCTACATGTTTATATATTCCAGCAAATTAATATTTCATGCTGAAATAAGGATGGACGTACGAGTTTTTAGTTTTATAAACATCCACTATATTAATTGTAGTTTTTCATTTGTCTTTAAGTAGTAACAAAAAATACAGTATACTAAAACTGTGGTATATTATGCTCTTTCTTCTTGTTATTTTTCCCACATGAGCAATTACACCTACCTTTCATTGCAAACAAACTACCGTAACCCTTGCATACAAAATCATTTATAGTATATATACTTTTGAAGCTACACATAATAACTAACATTGTGCCATACACATTGTAGCTGTGTATTCTCTCGTACATTAGCACGTAGAACATTAGCCACGAAGACAAGTCTCGGCTTTGATCCAAGATTAAGGTTTTTTTCTTCATAGAAAAAAGCAAATCGCTGCAAGCATAATCGTACGTAAAATTACTAGGCATTCCTAATTGCTATAAATCTATAAAGGTTTTAAAAGGTAAAGTATGCACTAACTAAATACAATCACATACCTAGGTACAGATAGTACAGAACCATAAGTTATACAAGTAAAGGTTATGTAAAATATTAGTTGTACACGCAGATATTTTAACTCAAATTGATATTGATACTTTAATTGTAGAATGCCTGACTTTTAGTAAACATTCAGCAAAACTTTAACTTGTATGGTACATTATGTGGTATGGTAAACAATATGGCTCAAAAAATCAAAAAATTGCATTTGCACTTCTTATACATATTTGTATACAGAATAAGCTGAAGACAACACATACCGACATAATATGAAATCGCACTTTTAATCATTCATTGACTGATGAGTGATTAAACTCTTATTGTCAAATTAAAATAAAATAAAATATCATAATTATCAAAGTATGTAATGCTTATTAAAATAAATTCATAGTTTATTATAATTACTTTGAAATCAATATATAGATGATCTTCTTCCAATGGCATAGTAAACTGCAGAAAATATGTTTAAACCTTCTCGAAGGTGTAATTACCTTCTCGAAGGAAATTGTTGTGTAATAAATAATAATAATAATAAACGGGTAATATG